>CM034052.1:7342306-7396376 GCA_019804595.1 Bruguiera parviflora | reverse complement strand
GTATGAGACAGCACTATGACACCGCCAATAAGCCTGCAAATATTCATAACAAGTATGAATACACTCTGGCAGAAAATGACAATGACTAGGCACATCCTAGCAAGGCAATGAAGAATCATGCAAGGACCTGTATAACAAATGCTGCCTTGCTTTGATCTCTAAATTTGAATTCTTTCCATGCAGCCAATGCCCGTAAACCTGTTTGGAATATGATTGCAGAGGACCTGATATCTGTGTATGTCCTTCTAGCAACTTGTCTACGCAAATTCTTCTGGATTTTGATAGCAGCTGCCTCCCTTCTCATGTCCTTGCACAAGTTGCGGACATGTTTCCCTATAAGTCAAAATACTAGCATAAAGCATAAACTCAAATTAAGAAGTAATTTAAAGAGCTGATTGAAGCCCTAAAAGGAGAAATATGGCTATGATATCAATGGTTCAAGTTGCAACCAGTTTACAGTTGAGAAAGCATAAAGTGGCCTAATCACATTCTTCGAATGAATGCACAAGGAAAAGAAGGTTCATCTGTATGCTAAATGTATGCTTTCGATAAAGAGGCTTCATTCTTGCTAACGAACATACCTCTCCAATGAGATTGTATACAAATTGAAGCCTTGCATAGAAGAATGTAATTTCTGCGAGCAGTACAAGTTCTAAACTTTCTCTGGACAACTATTGCTGAGTTGCAGAGTAATCTTGCTCTTTCAGCATCTAACTGAGCCATCTGGCCAGCTCTTAGGAAAACCTTTGTTATCCCCAGCTGCAAAACCATTCATGCCTTGTGAAAAACAGGGATTACAGGATTGAAAAGGAAACAAGATCATAAATGAGAAGTCCAGGTTCTGGACATAGTATTATAGTGCTGTTTCAATTAATATCTGGTTTAGGCCAGAACGAATACTCAGCCCAGCTACCTCAAATGAAAACAAGAATGTCTTGAAATGTGATAAATAGTTCTGGGAGTACCTGGTACCCTCTAAGCTCCATCTTTTCCAAAATCCATTTGCATGCAACCTTCTGCTCATATCTGCTTGCAAGCACAATCATATCAGGAGTAGAGAAGAGTGAACTTAGCAGGAACATGACACATGCCAAGTTAAAATGTGTAGCAAGCAGTAGGACTTACTTTCCTCTCAAAACCTCTGGTGCGAGAATGTTAAATCGGCTTAAGAATTCAGAAAAGGTTTTACGAGCAGGGTATCCTGCACATTTGATTCTGATTGCCTCTAGGACTCCCTACCAAAAAAACAGTAAGCATGAAATGCAAAATACATTTCACTAGTGATGAGATAGAGTCAAATTAAGTACCATATTTACTTACACCAGAACGTAGTTGTTGCACGACATTGATATTCTCAAAAATAAAAGGTTTTAATGAACCGTTTGGCTTCACACATCTTATGTAGTGGGGCTCCGTAGAATTTAGTATATCCATCAACTGTTGTAATTGTAGCTGCAACAATTACAGTGAAATCAGTTATCATTTTTGTAGTGGTGCCAAAATTGATTCTTCTTTGTTTTACTTGGAGAGCATGGCCCAATAAGTAAACTACCTTCCAAAATGCACTTCTGTGCAGTAGAATACCAAATTACAAAACGAGAAGATGTCAAAGAAACTACCTTAAATCGAGAACCAATAGATGCGAACTTAGATGATTTGGTCATCCCCTCAGAAAAAGGAGGGAAGAGGCCCGCCACAAAAGAGCATTTGGAAGCACTCAACAAATCTTGATGTTCAGGAACAACATAGTCTTTGTTTTTGTCTAAAAATTGATCAGACTGGTATTGAACCTGAAAGGAAGCGCATGTGATGATGTTATTTAAACACAATCTTAAAACAAAATGGCGAGAACTGATGTATGCAAAAGTTCAGAAACAACAGCTCACCTCTCCTGCATAATGAACAATAGTGAAATCCGAGCGAGTCAGTTTTGGTTTGATAAATCGCCCATGATATTTGAACGTCTGATAAAGCTTTTGAGAAAAAGTCCCATGATTTGATTTTGGAAACATGCTGCAAGCAACAAGTCTTCACTCAATAAAAAAGAGAGAGTAGACCTTTGACAGTGTGTCAATAACTGGGCAATCTCCAACTCGAAAGATGCAGCAAATTCAAATTCTTACAATATGATATCGTAGGGACTAAGAAATGCTATCATACCATGCTTCATCTAGCAGAGCAAAGATTCCACCAGGCTTCTGCAAAAGAACAATGAATAAGAGATCTTTGCATGAAACACTAAACAATTATCTCTAAATAAAAGATCCATTTAGGGAATTGACTAGATCACCCTCCAACATCCACACTAAAAACAACTTTTCACCACATATTTACATTTCATTTACTTTTGTGAAATTTATGCCAAGCCTTTTTTATAATTCAATAATTTGAGTACAAAGATTTGCATATTGCACAAATTGCAATATATTATAAATATAAATACAAATACATCCATTTTCATGGAAAACGTGGAATTCTAAAATTGTTAGCATATATTATAAATGGTCCACGTAAAAATGTCACCATGCCTTACAGAAAAAATTTATTAGGTGCAAGCCTGGGGACCGCAAAAATTTTTTCACTACATTTAAGTAACAAGCTATGTAGCATTCGTGTAGCTGCTACATATAGCCTCTATACCAAGTTATTTAACCATGAAGGAAGTACAACCAGAACAACATATGCATGGATTAAATCCTTGAATTTCGATAAAAAATATTGAACTGAAGGTGGA
Organism: Bruguiera parviflora; assembly: GCA_019804595.1. Classification (NCBI taxonomy): domain Eukaryota; kingdom Viridiplantae; phylum Streptophyta; class Magnoliopsida; order Malpighiales; family Rhizophoraceae; genus Bruguiera; species Bruguiera parviflora. Next base: position 7,393,642 of record CM034052.1, on the reverse strand, counting down.
AAGAAATACAGCATGGATACCTTATCAATAAGATCCACTACATCTTGATTATCAATATATTCAACGTAGCTCCAATTGATTTCCTCTTTTGTGTACTCCTCTTGCTCCATCTTGAAAACATGCTGGATAACAACGCGGCACTAATATTATATTATGAGAAACACAAGAACTATAAAATAGTCAAATATTAACTTCTTACCTGATTGAAATGTTGTTGCAGCTTTTCATTTGTATAATTGATGCACAGTTGCTCAAAACTGCCCAACATGACAAGTTAGTTGATGTTAGAGTAATCAAAAGTTTGAGGCAAAGAGAAGAATAAGTAAGACTAGAGTAACTATGATCCCTACAGCACCACCATCACATTGAGCTGCATACTGACCGTGAAAAAATTAGGGATAACCAATATATGCATGGTACTTCTAATCCCAGAGTGATTTTTGCAGACATAAATTTCTTACAGATTTACACGTGTACAAAAATAGGGGCGCCAAAGTCATGGCCAATGACCCATGGCCCTGCATGAGTGGGGCCCGGATGGCTTCATTTTCTTGGAACAAAGCTTTGTTAACAAAAAAGGAAATCCAAGAGAAATAGAAAATATAAAATATCAAGTGCAATTAACCCCAACTATGGGCCTCTTGATGAGCGGGCTGCATGGTGCTACAGACAGCTTGCCTCAAACTGGGGAAAATTAAAAAAAAAAAAAGACCTATAAAGTCTATGTTTCAGGTACACTGGGATGAGATGCAATTAACTGCCATTCTAACGTCTAATATAGTATGCAACTAGTTGCATAGAAACAAAAGACAATGTGGGTTCACTTTGCACAAAATTTTGCATTTGCAAACATGTCCATTAGTTGAGTATTACCTGTTATCTTTAAAGCTTTCAAAACCATAAATGTCAAGGACCCCAATAAGGCACTTTGATTTAGGATCTTGCCCAATGGAAATATTAATTTTGTCCACTAACCTGAAAACAGTAAGATAAATGCACCTTGAGAGGACTATGATACACTGCCATGTAGTATAAGTGAAGAAGCCTGAAAAAAAAAAATCCAGAAGCCAGGATCTTACCAATCAAACAAACGAGAATATATTGTCTTGGCTAAGCCATCTCTGCTAACTGCTGCGCCCAGAGGATCCAGACTTCTCTTGATAACCTCTTCTGGGGTTATCATTACACGCTTACACAGAGCATCTTCTAATAAGTGGGGATCACACCTGAAACAAGAACAAAATGAACATTAGTATAATGCGCATACATACATATGTGGGAATTTGTGTGTTTACGTTTGCTTGTGTAGTGGTTCATGTGGATGTCTATAGAGAACAATTGAGGCTCTAGCCTCACATGAGAAGCTCTGCTGTCATCTGAAGATGAAATCTGGATTCCTCATCCTTCACGACTGACGAATCAACATCCTCATCTTTTGCAAAATTAATATTACCGAGGTGAAGAATTGCAGCTACAACTCTGAAAATAGCATCCTGCAAACATGAGAGAGACATTACTCCTAATCCCTTCTCTTTTAAAAAAATTCCCTCAAGTAAGCCTATAGAGTCGAACAAGTGATGCATAAGCTATTTCCACACTTACATTACTTTCTGCATATGGAATCCAAAAAATTGAAAGAGGTAAACAATATGGAAAAATAAGAGCACGAAAAGTCTTAGGATATGCATGGAAGGACACACCTGCTCTGTCTTGCTTATTCCAACAATATCCATAGCTCTCCTAGTGGCAAGATAACCATGGCTGTCACTAGCTCCAACCAATTCATAGCAATTTGATTGATTAAGATAGTGAAAAGACTGGGGATTTCCCAGCTTATACTTCTCAATCTCCTAGTAAGACTCACATATCATTTAGCCAGTCAGAAGATGCAACCTAATAAATGAACATGAAATAAAGAAGTGGAATATCACCTCTTGTGGTGCAGCACACAGAAGATAAAAACAGTGATAGTTGCGCTCAGGATCTGAAATTTGGCAGACACGAGATCTCTCAAGAAGATAAGTTCTGATCGCCGCTCCTGATATTCTTCCATGCTTATCAAATTGTATTTCAACAAACTTTCCAAAACGGCTACACCATCATAATCAAAGAGAATATAAGTACTGACAGCTATCCATCCAAAACAATAGTGGACACGGTCACAATCATATGTTTTCCCTTACAGTGGAAAAATAATAACAGAAGAAAAAGGAGAGACATGTCACTGTGAACAAACTGCCGGCTAAAATTTTTGGTATCTATCTTAGAGCTTAACTGGGAAAACCTTTTTACACATAAAATATGTCGCTGTCCAAAAGTATCCAGGACCAATTACATGGAAATGGAGCTGGAAATTAGTCTCAAAAAAACAAAAAAAAAGGGTAAATAGCAAGCAATATGAAGCAAAGCCAAACATGGCTGCCCTCACCTGGAGTTGTTGTTTCTAGCAGTCTTTGCATTGCCAAATGCTTCAAGAACAGGGTTTGACTGCAGAGAACTCATTAGTGTAAGAGTTTCAATTTTGTTAGCTAAGGATTCAAAGAACATATCCAGCATAAAAAAGAGGAACCTCAACTCCATTTGACCCACAATTTGTTAACAAAATATATGGACTTCAGAAATAATGGTAACAGGAAAACAAAATATGCACAACAGATTGTGCTTCTCTTTAAGTAGTTGACAAAAAATGTAATACCAACTTTGCAGCTTGCTTTTTTAAGCTTAAGAAAGAAGGGACCTAAGCAATCCCAAAGTGCATTGCCGAATTCTACTACTGTAAAATCTGTGATTGATCTACTAATCAGCTATTAGTGCCTGCTTTCTGATGGAAGAAGAGGGACTGACATAGTTTCATATGTTTATACCAGGTCCGTAAACTTGATCGTGCATTGTTTGTGCCAAGGATCACAGAATATTGATACTGGCATGTGACCAGAGATCATGCATTAGCCTGCAGACCACTGTGAGTTAATCCTCTGTTAAGGATTATGTTTCTCTGCCTATTTGTTACTGAATCCACCATTTGAACTAACTCCCAATTATGTCAAAGCTGTATTTTTATGGTAAAGTTTCCCACTATGAGGTCCTAACAGGGAGAATCAGGGAACTCCCATTGACATTTTCACATTACATAGTTATTATCAAGACTTATTGTGGTTTCTAACCTGTCTTCTACTATTCACAACTTTGAACTTGAGTAATATCAACCAACTTACTTCTAGAACTTGCTGTTCAACAGTAAGTCCCTCAGCAGCACTATTTCCACCCAAATAGGCAAGGTAGCGCATAAGCATCTTAGTTGTTTCAGTCTTACCAGCTCCACTTTCACCACTGACCAGAATGGAGTTGCTTTTACCCTCGTTAATCATTTCCCTGCTTCAAGGTCACCAATTGAGTAGGCTATACACCAAATCTTTACAGCAATCATTGATAAGTGTACAACAATTAGATGATCACCTGTATGCAACATCAGCAATTGCAAAAACATGAGGGCTCAGTTCTCCCACTGGTGCTCCCCTGTATTGCCCCATCATATAAGCATCATATAGGTGTGGAAGTCCTTGAAACGGATTGACAGCAATAAGAATGTTTCCGGTATATGTCTGCAACAATGTCAGAAGTAATTACAGTAAAGCTGCCCTTAGCTGCAGTAATAAATTGATTTCTCACTGTGGCAAGGTGGCCTAACTGGAAACTAAAGCTGAGGGCTCTCTTACATAAATTTCATTAATCTCATATCTAGTTGCCAAATTGTGCAGGACTGCAGGCTCATGTAAATAGTGCAGTCGTGTCATGTCATCTACTCCACCAGCAGGTGCTTCCACATCCTTTGGATGTAAATTTGATAAACTAGTGACAACCTGTTGATATCATAGGAATGATAAACAAAAAGTGGAATGAAGAAAGATTGAACGGAGGATCATGGAGTAGGAAGTGCATAACATAAGCAAACCCTAATTCGACGTCAAAATAGTAACACTTACCATCTTGCCATTGCTAGTTTGAATCTCGGCTTCCTCTTCTTTTATGTTGAACACAATTCCATCTATCCAAGCTAATTCCGGATCTTCAACCCAGATGTGGGAACCGACATCAATGTTCACCAGCATCCCCTGCAACACATGAACATTATGGCATCAACAAAAACTATGCACCACAAACATATAATTAGAGACTAAAAATGACAGAGGGCTCCACACCAAATATATGCATAGTCATGATTCTTTCCTTTACCCAGTTCCACCAGCTTCTAAGTTTTGTTTCTTCTCTTCCTTGCAGTAAACAATTAAATGATGATGGGTATAGCTTGCATTACCAGATTCTAATATTCTCCATTGAAAGAGGTAGTGCTGGCACAGTGATTATCAATATCGAAATTATAGTCTATCTACTGGAGCCTATAACGCAAACATAGGTTTGCACCAATCCTAATCAGTAAACACAGACATGTTCACAGAGTATTTGCTATGAAGTAGGTGCTATACTCAATTGCAGGAGGGAAAAAATAACGAAACCATATGGCTAGATTCCGAAGATCTTTCCATCTCGAATAAAACAGAAGGAAAACCCCATTCCAGTTCTCTCTTTTTAGATCAAAACGGAATTCTAGTTTAGTAAGTTTAGAAATACTAATAGAACTATACGCTATTTATTTTATTTTGAATATTTAAGTAGCAGTGCCGCATTGCTCTTTTAGTAACGGAAAGAAAATCACCCCATTAATCGCTTAATGCACACATCTCAGTAATGCTGTTTTTTTTTTTTTTTTAACAAATAGTGATCTTCCGAATCTTGGCCTTTCTATCTCATACGGGGTTCAATCCATGCATGCATGTAAAAAAAATAAAGAAAGAAAGAAAGGAATGCCGCAGTTTGAGAGCCGGAAACTATAATCTAAAAGAAAATTCCAAGAAAAGACTGTCAAGATTAATAGACAAGAACGAAGATCGCATTACCATCCTCCTGCCAAGAAAGGCCGATTAGTCCTGCAGCAGAATTTCCACGGACGATGCCGCATTAAAGTTACGCGTTAAATTGTCATCAAGAACAAGAAAAAACCGCGATCAAGAAACTGTCCGATTTTGAAGCCCGAAGGGACGTAATAATTCTTGAGAAAGATTTCGACAGGAATGGGGACAAACAGAGAACAAGATTGTAGATCGTGTTGATGAGGCGAAATGCAGACTACTCTTGTCGTTCCAGGTTCTTCGCGGAGAGACTTGTGTTCGTGTCAGTCGATCTGTGGAGTTTGACGTTGCTTGATCAACTGTAACCTCCTTCGATTTCGCCATCTTGTGGTCTGTCTCTTTGAGTCGGTTTTGGCGTAGAGACTCCAAAAAATAAAAAAATAAAAAAAAAAAACACGCGCACACACACACACTCACACACAGATTATTTTGGGTGTTAGAGTTATTGTCTATAGATGTCATCATCGTTGTTTTGAACTGATGATACAGGCCGTCGGACCCAAATCTTTCCTAATTTTTATTTATTTATTTATTGATTTTGGAGCGTTTGAGGAGGAATCCGTCACGGAGAGGAGTGGGGTTTTTCACTAAAACTAAAAATGACTATAATGATTTTTTTTTCAGCAAAAAATATAATGATATTAAATGAGGAAATTTCCCTTCCCTCGTCCTCCCCCCCTTTCCTACATTGGCACTCCCCGACCTTTTTATTTTACGATGACTTCTCATTTTTTCTACAGATTAATAAGTAAAAAAAAGGAAATTGTTTGAAAAATAAAGGTGAGCTTTTACGGCGTCGTTCTCACGATTAGACTATCAATTACTTTTGTTAAAAAAAAGGGTTTTTTTTTTTGGAAAAAAAAAAAAAAACCCGGCTTCAACCATACGGATGTAAAAGCCCAACCCGTGTTTTTTTTTTTTATATATATTTTTTTCTATATCTCTTTTTTCTTTTCGTCTCAATTTTCCTGAATTCATCATCCTGGGAGAGGAGGATGGAGAGGTTTAACCCAAAATATCTCATGTCAAAGCAGCATTTCGTACGTGCAAGCAAATAGGGAGAATTTCACAAATGGACCTGACAAGTTAAGAGTCATGGCGTTATCGGTGTGCATTAAAGGAGAGCAATTGAGGGGGGCAAAAAATAAGTAACAATTTTCCATTCAAAATAAAGCTTTCTTTTCTGCTTCCCCATTTAGGACGGTTCTACTCTTTTCCCCTACGGGCGTGGATTTCAATCAACGATGCATCTGAGTTTCCAATTTTAGTCTTCTGCGGTCTAAATTGTGAATTCTATTATTATTATTATTATTATTTGAGAAATATTTCTTGGAGAACACTTGTTGTTCTTGTTTGGTTGACCCGTGCCTAGGTTAGTCGAAAGAGAGATGATAGGTCTAGAGACACCGATACCTCAATTCACGTTATTGTGAACAACTTACAAAATTTGTGGGATCTTGAAAGGAGATGAAAGTCAAATTTCTGCCTCAAAAAAAGTAAAAAAAGAAGCTCCTTTGACCAACTACGTTAGCCAATTATTTAAGAGCCATTATGTGAGATCAATTATATATAATTAATAAAATAATTTTTATTAATAAATAACAAAACTTACGAAATATCACTTTTTTAGTCATAAATTTTAGTTGATATGTTTTTTTTTTTTACTAATTAAGTATTATTTGTCTAACAAAAAGTCTGTTCATGTAGTGGCTCTCTTCTTATTATTATTATTATTATTATTATTATTATTATCGGTCTATTAAAAAAACTGTGGCCCGGACGACGTCCGCAGCAGTACCCGGAATATACGTTGGAGGCTACATCAGCTTTTTCTCTACATTTGGAGAATTTTCTCTAAGAAAACGTATGCATGGTTTCACCCGGCATGGGCTCAGTCAAGTTTGTTTAACCAGTCTAATTAATTATCACTTAGGAACGTGTGTTAGCGAGCGTTCGGTAGAATTCTAAGACTATCGGTTATTAACAAAATAAATTAAAACTGTGTCGAATAGAATGGAGGCTCCAAAACTAAACCTATCTAAACTGACAAAAAAAACAAAAAAAAAAAAAGGGTGCAATATTGGAGGCTGCCAGAACCATAAAAGAAGTCAAAAATTTGCCTCGTGGTAGTGTCTCTGTGAAAGGGTGAGGGTGCGACTACGTGCCTAGGCCTGGTGCTCCTTGAGTGAACGAGAGGCACTTTGCCGGCCGGACCATGGCTCGTCCACCTCCCCAATCTCGCCCCCCCCCCCGGGGATCTTATGATTTCTGTTGGGTTGGCTGCAGGTGGCGGTCAATTTTGGTATGCGTCCAAACCCAGAATGGAGAACTCGCCGGCCAATTTGTATAGCAGCACATGCATGCTCAAATCAAAGGAGCATGCAACTATTATTGCTCGGTTTTCTTATTTTGATTAGTTTGTCTTAATTTCTTTTCGTACAAAGCAAGCGGTGATCCTCCGCGAATAGCAATGATTGAATCACTCGTCATATGAATTAACTTGAGATCATACTAAAACTAATACATAAAAGTGAGAAAAAAAATATTAATTTAGATCGTATTATAATAATTATGAAGATGGTAATTTTATTTTAAATAAAATAAGAGCATATATGGTTGTAATAAAATTTTTGGAGTAATGCAATTAATTAATCAGTCGCGTATACAATTGTCAACAAAATTACACCAGTAAACTGTAATGGTTGTCCGAAGAGGGGGCCAACCAAAATACACAAAAAGAAAGGGCAAATTTCTTTAATTAGAGCTCCCTTAATCTTTTGTAGAGGGAAAGAGTGGGAATTTACTATCTAAAATCTCTATTTGGTCTTTGAATTTGTGATCTATATGGTAAAATATTGGCTTGTAGGCGTGTACTTGGCACTGATGATTAGCTAGCACTCGAGAAGAAACTCAAGAACTCTGGTTATTGTTATGGTTCTCATTAGCATTGGAAAACACAGCAACATCCATGACAGCGTTTGGATCAGAAGCAGCGGGACGCGTGCGAGCGGCGATAACGTTCCCGGCTATGTTCATTCCACTCAGTCTGCAAGTGCCTGAGCCCCCTCGGGGAACATACGTACATGGGTTTGGACCAGATGGCCCCCCCGAACCTTTCGGGAGGGACTGAAGCACCAGCCTTCCCTGCTTCCATCTTTGGTTATATTCTTCCGATAATGGCCTCATTGCAGCCAGTAGTTGCAAAGATGCCAAGAAGATTGTCAGAATAAACAGGGACTTGAAAATGTTTCTCCTTTGACAGAAAGCCATCTCTCTGTGCTCACAGACCGTTGTTATAACTTGTTTATTCAACTTTCTCTCGGTTGTTCTTGCACCAAAAATGGTTTCAAATCAGAAGTTTTGGAAGGGAAATGACTAATCAGATAGGATATCGCTTGAAAATGAAGATGGAGGAAGCTCTGATCCGCACCCACATATATATAAATAGCTACAAAGAGGACAAATATTGATGTCGTCGCTGAGACATGACGGAATAAATTGGGTACATGCGGTTTGACCGGTGCCATACATATTTCAGAGTTTGACCGAACCTCGTGTTTTGACGGTTGATCCGGAGGGGCGGAATTGATCAACACACGGTTCGCGGCTTTGGACCCCAAACAGTCATATCGGAGCCCTGAACGTACGTCGGTTTATGTAATTTAGGAAAATGTATGTCATCCACGTACAAATAAAATTCTCTGTCAAAACAAGGTAACGTGTAAATTTGTAATCCTTGTGGTGAAAATTAAATTACGAAAAAAAAAAAAACTAAATATGGCCACAGGCCGAAAGCTAGAGGACTATCAATAACCAGTTGGTGTTGATTATTTATTTTTTGGTAAATTGTAAATGGTGGTAATTATTAATTAATTAGCAATAAAATTTCACAGCAAAAGAATGGATTGCGCTGCTACATAAAATAGGTAGATTACGGAAAAAGAAGGAATATCCCGCCATATAATTAATTTGTGGCAATTTTTGACACCAAATAAATCCATAAAAGAGAAGCTCCGAGAAAACACTTATTTGTTGATTCCAGGTTCCATTTTGGCTCAATTACTATTTTGGCTTTCGATCTCCATCTTCCCCCCTCCCCACCCCGTAAAATAAAAGAAAAAAGAAAAGAAAAGGCCCCGATCGTCTTAAGTGGAATAGCATTCTTTGAGTACTTGTTCGGTTGGACTGGCATTAGTTCAAAGAATCACCTCGTTTGTGAAAAGCGTGAATAAGTTTTTACCATTTTATTAGAAGAATACAAGAAAGACTCGTTAGTGATCAACTTCAGTATGAAAAAAATAAAAATAACAATTATAAGACTGCCGCCGTTTGCGACACTTCGGATGAATTTGTCAAGACAGCTTAGAATTGTCGAACCTGTAGCCCCACACAAGAATGCGTCCAGGCGTTCTATTTTGTTGGTCCAAAATCAATATCGCCAATTGACCTGAGACGAAAGGAGATAGAGTTGACCACCCCATTTTGCTTCACATAACAACACATAATCTAGATCACACAACCAATTATCTACTTGATCAGATTGAATGCTGAATGTCTATATTCCTCAAGTTAACTTTGATTTGAACCACACACACAAATGCTCCTAGATTTATAGGCCGGCTGACCACAAAGATAAATAAAGAACGGAGAGTAACCAAGTAAAATCAGTCACCATTCTAACTTGCCGTACAAGGTCTTTGCAAAATATCATCTTTCCAACCTTTGACAATGTTATGACACGTGGGATACAGCGATCACCAATAAGCTAAGGCTACACAAAACAATCAAACAACCCAGGCTTACAAGATATACAAAACCAGATGTTCCAGATTGCAACCTGCCTTTCCCAGAGGAACAAATTCACACCTTTTGGAAGTTTGTCACGTAGAACTGTATACATCACAGCTAGCTATCTACATGGTCTAAAAAAGGGGGATTCATATCTCCACAGGATTGATTAGACAAGTTTGCTCCCCACCACACAGTAACATAACAGATCACTAATATAATGGGGCCAATAAATGTAGAATTCTCACGAGTTTGAGGCAAGAAACTCTCATTCATTCTAAAATGAAGTAGGTGCATGACATGGAATGAGATGATAGAATGCACTGCCGGTGGAGATCACTGCGAGAGGGCAGCCTCCAATTGCTCTTTCAATTGCACGGCAGCACCACTTGGCGTATGGATGGAGAATGTATGAATAACATTGTCATTCTCTGTTGTAGACACACTACACTCCCGATGTTTAATCTGGTGTTCCCTGAATGTTTTCAAGATGGTAGATACCGGGTGAGATTCCAAAGGGCAACTCACCCTGACAAGTGCATCATCCTGTCTTGGCTGGAAATCAATCTCTGGCGCTGAGAACTGCTTGTGTTTGTTGTTTCCCATCTCCTTTTCAGTTTCCATGATCCTAATCTTTGCTTGCAGATCAGTAATATAGGTAATGGCATCGCCAAGTAGAGAGGCCTTATCCATCTTAGAGATATTAGGGACAACAGCTCTCAATGCATAGAATCTCTGGTTAAGCTTTTCCCTCCTCTGTCTCTCTGCTTCCACGTGATTCAGTGGCTCTTCTCTCCCATTTGCAGGCTTCCTTCCTCTTTTCCTTGGTTTCCGCTCATCAGTTGGAGGTGATAAGTCATCCTTAGGCTGCTCCAACCCAGTAATGACTGATTCAGTATTGAAGCCTGCAACACTCATTTGGCTCAGATGAGGATAGAGTTTTCCCTCGTTAGTGTCGCTTGCATAGCCATTAGAACTGCTTCCATAAACATGATTACCCCCTATTGCTTGTGTCGCATAAGATTCTGAAGTAAATACCAGATCATCTTCAACCTTTGGGGAAAAGCTGATACTGATTGGTCGTGATTTTGACCCGCCTAGACTTAGTTCATGCCCAAAAATTTTGGGAAATGCCTTTGCCTCTACAGCATTAGGTTCCCCAAAAATAGTTTTTGCCAGCTCCGCCGCATTATGATCTTCGGGTAATGATTTAACTGAACCCAGCTCAACAACTCCAGACTTGACAGGTAAAAACACCACAGTTTGGAACCCAGCTGATCTTGCTAACACTGACCTCAATTGATACTGATCCAAACAATTAGCCAAATTTGACGCCCAAATTGATCTACCAGACTTGTATGATTCCCCAGGGCCATATGCTGAATCACATCGAAATGTAAAATACATCGAGCAGAGATACAGCATCTCCAGATCTGAAACCACATCTAAACTGGCTGCATAATTATTTTCATCCATCCCATTGAAGCATGCATGTAGCTTCCGCAGCACGTGCTTCTTCATCTGCTCTCTCTTCTCAACTTCCTCCAATTTACCATCCCCACTTGAATGCTCACCACCAATTCCACTGCCCTCTGGCTCCTGGCAAATCCCATCACCCCAGCCCAAAATGGACTCTCCAGATTTCAAGTTCGATGCATTCCAGAAAATTGCATAGTTCCAACTGGATCTTTCCAGTAGCTGACGCAACCGCTGCTGCAAGCCCAAATTACTGGGTGTTGAAACAAGCTCTCTTGTGATGTTGTTCGAAGCCGATGAGATCAAGAAATCACAGGCCTCAGTGCCTAATATCGATTCGACCATGGCCTTCTCTTCCGTCCCCCAAAAATTCTCACCCATTTTTCTCCTTCCACACTCGCCTTACACAACCCCAAATACTTCTAATCTATCAAATCGAGGCCTTCACGCGCATTCTTTTCAATAAATCCTTGAGAAACTAACACAAACAGACGTACCAGTTAATTCAGATAACACATACTGATTGAATTCTAAGCAGGTCCTCTAACTTCACCTCAAAAGTTGCGCAAAACACCACTTTCCCATAAACAGGGAGAACGAAGTAACCCGCTAAAAACTGTAATATAAAGAAAAAAAAAAAATCTCGAAATCATTTCCATGCTACCTGAAAGTTATCTAAGATCATTTTTTATGGGTAATAATCAGAGACAGAAAATAGTTGAATATGTACTACTGATGGTCTATAAGGTAGCGAGCAGAAAAAAGATTTACCGAACACAACTCTATGGCTTTGGAATTTGGATGTTTCGGCTACCAGATTCTCCGAGATTTCAACTCTCCTTTCAAAACGACTTTCAACTTTCAGATGGGTTTGAGAGTAGATCTGACTTCTAGGGTTTACTTATTTCCAAGTTTTTACACCCGATGGCCTGTTGTACTCTATTCGCTGTCTTAAAAACGACACGACAAGACAAGCGCCCTGGTGTGCGTTGAAATTTTTAACGCCATCCTCATCGACCTTATACGGCAACCTTTGATTTCATACATTTTTCATTAGTTTGTAATATTATGTACATGTGTATTTTTCATACGCCACCACCCAACTTGGTCAATCCTCTAAGCACACGTGTCGAGGTACATGTTGACTAACTACGGGCGGAAGCAGCTGAATATCTTAGAGCCCAAAAAAAAAAAAAAAAGAACGCTACAACGCTTCTGGCTGCTTTCGGACACCGGGATCCCAGTTAGTCTGTCTTTCAGATTCTACATTAATTTCTCTTCTCTTTTTTCTTTCTTCTGTCGAACAATAAATCTATTAAGTTATAAATTGCATAAAAAGATAGTTTTAAAATTTTAATAAGTTTTATATTTTATTTTTAAAATTAAAATTACTAAAATATCCTTTTTAAAAAAAAAAAAAACTTTAAATTCCTGTCGTTTTGATTACTTTATCCTTTAGGTACGTGCATCGCACACTTCAATTTCAAGTTCCAGCCATACCCAAACATCAACAACAACTCTATACCAACCGTGTTTCCCTTTTAGACGCGAGGCTGAAACCCTTTATTTCATTTTTTTTATTTTTATCTCCGCGTCTTCTTTGTCCCCAGTTTGATTTTGGAACTCAAGAAACGTCGAGTGACGAAGGATCTGCGCTCCAATACTGCGGCTTCAACACACGGATCTAAATATTGAATTCCTATTAATTAATTAATTATGAAAATAGCTCAGGATTATAACAAGAACTTATTCAATTATCATTCATATTTTCCTTATAATGCAAAATATATCTACATAAAAACTGGAATCCGAATACGAGAAGGAATCAAGTCTCATATCGGTTCCAAAGATTGAATTCTTACTCTTATCTGTTAACATCTAAAACCAAATGAAATACAAAGGATTCAATCTTTAATTATCTTACGTAATATTATATATCTTTGCGATTCCTTTTTTTGGTATTTGATTTGTATTCTTCGTCACCCTTGTTTTCTTTCAATAATCAATACATATGTGCATCCGTTTGACTTCTATGTAACGCCTTTTCTTTGTAATTAGATCACATAATTCAAAATTTTTGGTGCCTAAAACTTGCTTTAAAAAAACAAAACAAAAAAAGCAAGAATTGTAGACAATTAAATATCCTGGCGATGAAAAATCCTTTTAACTGCGTAATTATTTTCCAAAATCAATTAAATCAATCATTCCTCCTTTCCTCGACCCTCACCGGAAAACCACCCGTTGTCTTGGCGGTCAAGTATGTTACGTACTCCTGCCCGGCACCGTCTTCCGCTACCGGCACCAACTTAAACCTAGTCAAAACTCTATAGCAACCACTTTCTTCATCTGCAGGAAGGCCATTTCCTTGCCCGTACAAATCCTGGGGCCGGCCCGAAACACCAGGTACGTGTACGGGTCTCTCGGCACAAAGTTCAACTTCTGCCTGACACTCTCTCTTTCCAGCCATCTCTCCCCCGGCTTGAAATCCGCCCAGTCCGGGCCCCAGAACGCCTCCTGCCTCCCCATGGCGTACGGATGGTACACAACTCTAGTTCCCTTCTTCGCCTTGGTCCCATCCGGCAAAACGTCGTCGCTTGTTGCGAGTATGGAGTCGGTCGGCACTGTTGGGTACAACCCCATGCTCTCGGATAAGCAAGCGTGCGGGTAGACCATATTCTTAACTTGGCAGTTGTGGCTTTTCCCTTATCTCGTCGAGAATATCCTTTTCAACTCTCGGGTGCTTAGACAGTAGCCAGAAAAACTGGTCAAAGCCGTGGATGTTGTGTCGACGGATTCAAGAGACGAGGACTTCTTCTCAAGCTCTCGTTTCTTTTCTTTAACGATGTTTTCGGCAGACTCGCGCGTACTCGAGAGCATGCTTCTTTGAGACGCTTTTCTGATGCAATCCCCAGAAATCGTTTGATCCTCCAGACCAAAGGGTGCAAGCAGTCGAACCGCTCGCTGCTTATAACCACTGCGCCTTCGAAAATCTGGGTGAATTCCGCCTGCGGCAGTGATGGCAACAAATACGCAGGATCACAGCCGAAAGCGATCTTGCATATGTTGTCGAAACCGAATCTTTGGAAAATATCTTGCAAATCAAGCACGGATTTACTAGCAGCCGCAGCAGAGAGGTTGGGGATCTACCGCTGCTCTAGCTCGGTATCAACAACGGTCTCAACAAATTTACGCAAAGACTTGGAGCTGAACTCATTGCCCGCCAATTTGCCTTTGGATCCTCCAGTTATCACCGTCGGCATTCAGGGCGCCATTGCCGAGGAAATCGGACAGCGTGTGTCGAAATTCTTCGCCTTTCTGGTAGATGTGGACGTGAGTCTTGAGTATGCGCTGGACGTTGGCGGGGTTCGCGGTTAACACCCCCTGGCGGCCCCGAGCGCTCTGCAGGACAGCGGTTGCAGTGGGTGACTTTTGTAGGATATCCAATGTCCAATCAATGAGCCGGTTCCGGTTTGTGATCATGGAGATATGGGAACCAACTAGTGAGTATGATTTCGAGAGATGGTCCCATCGATTGGTCTCGGCATTTTTGGCAACGGAGACGATGAAACCTGTTGACAGAAGTAGAACCAAAACTAAGGCTACGAGCTCTACTAGCATGTTGATTATGCAGTTCTCCACCAGGACAATTGTGGGCATAGTTTGAGGGATTTTTATACACTGAGGGTATTAATTGCCTATCAAATTATCCAGAGTTGGTTGAACTGAATGATAATAGTCAACTATTCCTACCAATAAAGTACAGGATTTTAAGTTGTTTGTAAAACAATTAATTATTAAAATACGCATAGAAGTGACGAAAAGAATTGACAAATTAAAACAACCTCTTTATTTTTTTCTCCTTTAATTGACTCAATTTTTTTTCTTATTATTATATTAATATCGGTATCAAGAAAGTGTGTTCCTTTGTAAATAAAAAATTTAAAAAGAAGAAGAAAAAAAAAAACTAGATTTCTAGGTGATGGTCATCCGGTATAAGACGCAACAATTTTGTTTTTCTAGGACACAGACCCAATGATAAAAGGACGAAAAATCTATCTATTTGTTACCATGCAATCTTCTTAGGTTCATCTAAGAAACTTTCCGATATGGCTTCCAGACAATACTGCCATAACGGACACAATTAGTCATACGTGGGAAATTATTGGATGATGCTGGCCGTAAGTGCTGCAGAGAGTAGCAGTGACTACGGCGGCGACACATTTGTCCGTTTAGGGACAGAAAGAACAACATTGGCAACTATACCCTCTATATATTTGGTTCGCTTTCCATTTATGTCCTATATTCTGATTACTTACAGAGTATGAATATCTTGCGCGTTTTCAACTCCCAGAACAAAAAACAAATTTGATGGAAATGCTGTAGTGAATGCTGTAGTCTGCCCTCTCCCACTCAGAATATTGTCGACAGAAAATGATCGTTTCAAGAGCCAAACCAAGTTGCTAAAAAAAAAAAAAAAAAGCAGAAAGCACACATATCAAAGATTACTCGGAAATTTTAGAATCGTATCAAATTTGAGCTTCTACTCTCTCTCTCTCTCTCTATCTATCTCTCTCTCATCTTTTAAGAAAATTTTGATAAAGAGTAAGAATTGAACTCCCAAATTTCTCTCTAATATAAGGAATTAATTGTCACTCATATTTCTTTGGGTGATTGTTTCTCGTTTTTCATTATGCATTTCTTGTGTACGTTTGTCTTCTTATTAGTTTATGCCTCACTCTTTTATCTCAGGTCATCACAACTTTCGGAAGAAGAGAGAAGAATGAATTATACCATGGGTGTTGGAGCAATTGGTAGCGAACTAGTCTTGGGTCTCCAAATGGATATTATAGTAACTAAAGAACTTTAATCCTCAAATTAGAATTCCTGCATACAGTCGTAAAGCATTTACAAGATAAGCGAAGTCCAAGATTGGTAATGGACCCACACAAATAGCCCCAAATCTTGAAACTAATTGCCAGAGTTTCAGAAAGTCAAATTGTGTCCCTATTGAGTGAAACAATTGTTGGGGTTCACAATGCCACTCGTCCACGACCGTTCACTGGTTTTACAAAGCCATTACCATTGCCATGTATTTGAAACATTCGACACCTAATGTTTCGGAGTTTTGAGACCTTGCTCCGTTATTACATAAAGCCAAATGCAACTTCTTTTAAACAAATAAAGCAGCGCATTTCAATACGTAAAAAGGACATTATATATTAGTCTCAGGAAATAACAACGAGGATGGATTGCAAAAACAGCAAAACAGAATTCAGCACAAAATACAAATAACAGTAATGGATACACATTCCACTTTATTTTATTTTTATCGTATGCTTAATGCAATTTAAAAAGCACACGAGATGATAAAGTACATCCTTTAATCAAATTTTAAATACAGGTCTTTTCCCGCATCCTTAAGTAGTCCTTTCCTCAATCCTCACCGGAAAGCCACCCTTCATCCTCGTCGTCAGGTTCGCGATGAGCACCGGCTCGACGCCGTCCTCCGCCGCTGGCACCACCTTGAACTTACTCAAAATCCCAGCAACCGCCCTCTTCATTTGCAAGAAAGCCATTTCCTTTCCCAAACAAATCCTGGGCCCCGCCTGAAACACTGGGTAGGTGTATGGATCCTTGGCCACAAATGTCCATTTTTGGTTGGCTTCATCTCTCTGTAGCCACCTCTCTGGCTTGAAGTCAGCCCAATCTGGACCCCAGAGGGACTCCAGTCTTCCCATCGCGTATGGATGGTACACCACTCGCGTTCCCTTCTTCACCAGCGTCCCGTCGGGCAAAACGTCGTCTCTTGTTGCCATCTTGCTGTCCGTAGGAACTGGGGGGTACAGCCTCATGCTCTCGCATAAGGAAGCATGAGTATAAACCATGTCTTTCACTTCGTCGAAAATAAGCACATCCGATTTCTCTCGTATCTCTTTGACGATTTCGCTTTCGACCGTCGGGTGACTGCCGAGCAACCAAAAGAACCATGTTAAAGCCGCAGATGTGGTGTCGCGACCGGCCAATATCATGTTGATCACGACATCGGTGACAAATTTCTCGTCAGAGAGGCCAGAGCTCAAGAATCGTGATAAGAGATCGACGGATTCGAGAGACGAGTTCTTTTTAAGATCTTCCTTTTTTTCCTCGACAATGTTTACAGCAAGGTCCCAAACCTTGGAGACAGCTTTTTTGTAACGCTTTTCAGAGCCAACACCCAGCAATCTCTTGATTTTCCATACTAGAGGGTGCATGGCATCGAACCTTTCCTGGCTCGTCATGACAGCCTCTTCGAAAGCCTCTGCAAACTGTTGCCTTGGTAGAGACGGCGACAAGTATGCAGGATCATACCCAAAAGAGATCTGGCAAATATTGTCGAAACCAAATCTCTGAAGAACATCTTGTAGATGGAGCACTGCTTTAGTTGCAGCAGCGGTCGAGAGAATTGGAATCAGGCGTTGGGATAGCTCGGTATCCACAACAGTCTCAGTGAATTTACGCAACGACTTGGTGTTAAATTCGCGGCTGGAGACTTGCCTCTGGAACTTCCAGGTCTCACCGTCAGAATTGAAGATGCCGTTTCCGAGGATATCGAAGAGAACCTGTCTAAATTCTTCTCCTTTCTCGTAGATGTGGAAATGAGTCTTCAGTATGTGCTGGACGTTGGCAGGGTTGCCGGTGAAAATTACCTGGCGACCCAAAACACCATGAAGTCTGTAAGTTGCGGATGGCGACTTCTGGAGAATTTCTGTCGTCCACTGAACGCTTCGGTCAACGTTTTTTTTGGAAGATAAATAGGAACCAATTAGTGGGTATACATTGATTTCGGGTCCTTGAGGAGCAGGAGCTGAACTCTTCTTCGACTTGGAATTTTTGGACACGGAGAAGATGAAGAAAAGAGTGAGAATGAGAAGAAAGGATGTCGCTAAGAGCTCAATTGGGATGCCCATTTGCTTGCAGGATCGAATTGAATTGGAGGTGGACTCTGTCTGGATAGGTAAACTGTAATTGTAATGGGATTTTTGAGGATGGTTATGGGGAAGGTTGGTGTGGCTGTTCATATGCTCTTAAAGATAACTGTTACACCCCTAAGTGCCGGAATAGGAAAATGCAAGTATTGGTGTGCTATTGTACCAATAACCATAATCACGCGGGGCAAGTCTCGAAATGGCCTAAGAGTAAACAATGACTTCAATTTTTTTTTTCTTTTTTCTTTTTTTTTTGTTTTTTTTTTGAACTGACTTCCAATTTTAAAATAACGTATCTCCAAAATCTAGAAGCATCCGGATAATAACCAGCTTTAATATTAAATATACTTTGATAGGTATATTAAAGTGCTATCAAGAGTATTTATTATTGGAAGAGTGACTTATCTATAATATCAAATCTAGTTTGGTAGGTGTATTAAAGTGTTATTAAGAGTATTTATTGTTGAAAAATTGATTTATTTATATTTATAGTGATTATATTTTTTTAATATATGATTAAAATTTAAATATTTAAAATATTTATAAAAAATATTTTAAAATTAATATTAATTATAATTTGTAATAAAAATATTAATGAGTGTCTAACTAATATTTGTTAGAAATTTCTAGAATTTGAATATTTTTAATTATTTCTGAACTCTTATAACACTCTTATATCTGAGAGCAATGCTTCGTCTGAGAGTAAAATGGGTTTTGACATTGTTAACAGTCCGTAAAAGGTGTTCCTGACATAAGTTCCTGCGCGTGAGATAAACTTCTCACGTGACACGTAGGTACCGTATCAGATGATGCTCTACCCGCTCCGCTTCCGCACCCGCACCCGCTCTGTTCAGAAATTTGCGGGTAATCATCGTACCCGCACTCATACCCTCCTCTTTCTCAGGTAAAACTCTTCATTTTTTTTATTTTTCTTTTTATATTATGAATTAACATTTCTTGCTCATTTTTTTCATATCGCGGTTCGTTAGCATCCCTATGCTCACAACTCTGAAAATTTGCAGCTGCTAGAGACGGTTTTTTTTTTAATTATTATTTTATTTTTTTTAAAACTTGCGTTTCTCGATCAAGCATTTCATGTGCCTATCAAAGTAGTTGATCATTGGACGGACTTTCGTTCATAAGGCTTGATAATTTTTCATGTAATGGACAGGCCAATCTCGACACATTTTAAACATGTGTATCTATATATTGTACTTTCATATAGTTAGATGTATATTTGTATTTTTTTTAATTAATTGTCTATAAATTAAAACATTAAAAATATGTTATAAATAATTATGATAGTAGATTATATAAGTTCACGCCTATAGCATTGCAATTCGTAAATTTATGTAATTTCTATGATAAGAGTATTATCGAAAAGAGAAAGGAAAATTGAAATTGGCCAAAAGGACTCAATTTCAGAAAATTGCATAAAATTTTGGACTGCAATACAATTTAAAATTTGAAGAACATTTGGTCCAAAAAAGATATATTGAAGAATACAATTGACGACTTACAATTGCCTATAAATACAATCTGAGTACTAACAGACTAGGGCTTATGCAGTTATGCCTTATGAACAAATACTCTCTTTCTTTTTTTTTTCCTCCCTTTTTTTTATTGTAAAAAATACGCCAATCTCATAACAAAGTACTTGAACTCTTCTTGGAGCAGATTGGCTGTTAGCGTCACCCTGCTATAAAATGTTCTATGGACGAGTCATCTAAGGCTGTTTTCACTTGTCGCATATAAATTAATCCAAGCTTTTAGTGGATATGGAGTTTTAAGATATTTGGCATGATATCAGAGTTAATTTAAACTTTTATCAACACTTGTAAACGCCAATCAAAGGCACAGCGTAGCTGGTTGTGGGGAATGAAGCTTAGTCCGGAATCATTCCGTATTTTAAATCTGTGATGTGCTTCGCCAGAACGACCTCAAACCAGACAACATTCCCCTCAACCGTTGATAGTTAATACCCGAGAGATGGAGAGACCAAGAGAAAGGGTGAGAGGGAGGGAGACGGCAGAAGTCCGTAATATGTTCTGATTAATTTGATCTGTCGACGCATTATTGTTCTTATTCTTTTGAGTGGTCCTTGTACATCCCATACGGAAGATATTATTGCTTTCGGGTCACTCCACTTTCTTTCTACACTACCCCTGCCTGTGCTTTTCACACACGGCATATATTTCTTTGTAACAACGAACTGTCCCCAGTAAACATCCCATGTCTCGAATAAGAGGGCTTTCCGGGTTGAATAACTAAACAACATTTTTCCTGGAATCTCGGTAAATGTAATCATCATAAAATTACAGGAGTTGCAAAATACTGACTGATTAATGATGCTGACGATGGAAATTATGTTATATCAAAAGATAAAATTGTGGAGGACCAATAATAAGAACGATATGAAAGAAAATAAAAAAAATTCTCAACAATTTGTTATGTGATATTTATCATAAAAAAGTTATTAAATACGAATTAATGAGAATGTAGTTTTCGCTAAAACTTATAAATATATTATCTATGAAAAAATTTATAAAAAAAAAAGTTAAATTTGAGAGTAATTTTTAAATAAGTTATTTTTATAAATTTTTATTATTATTTAGTAGATGGATAAATTTTTTTATTAAAATTAATTTATTTAAATAAATTTATTTATTAAAATCAGATTATTAATTAGGATGTACAAATTTATTTATTAAATTCAAAGTAATTAGAGAAGAGAGATCTATTTTTATAAATATATTAGTTATTTTTTTTGATTTTTTAAAAATTAATTTTAAATTTTTATATTATATTTATTATTTTTAATAATATTATTATTAAAAATAACGACTGAATTTTATAATTCTGAACTTAATTGTTTATAATCATTATTTCCTTAATTTATATTATATTAGAAGGATCATATAGCAACATCTTAAGTTATATAAAGTCAGTTCGTATCAAACCATGGCGGAGTTCAACGTAATAAATTAATACAACGGCTGCATGGTCTACCTCGAAGTCCTACCCCGTTTCAGACAGTAGCTAAATATGGGACTTTCGTTTTTCCATGTATTTAACTGGAAAGAATAGATTGTTTTCTCCGTATGGTAGATTTACATATTGCTTTTGCAAGACTTCGACCTTGTTTTGTTCTGTTTTGTGTTCATTATCAATGAAAGGATACGTCTTTTGCTTGCCACTATGGTGAAGGGAATTTTGGAGGTGGATGGAAAACTCTCACCCCGCTCGTGGCATATATGCAGCTCGTATGATGCCAAGCTTGAGTCCCAAGCTTAACGGAGGTTAACCCGTATAACAAAGTCGAAGTGGAGATCAAATTCACCACGCCCATGGTTATCTTGCATAGTCATATTTGAAATATTCGATGCGTTTAATTCGTTGCAGGAAGATAATTTTTTTCTTTAATTCTGCAGTCAGTGTCAACTAAAAAGACAAACCATCATCGTTGGAGATTGCAACTTGTGACTCTCAAGTAATAATAGAGTAGTTTTAACACTGCACTAGGATTTGTCTTCACATACCGTAATAGAAGATATTGATGATTTTAGCCATAGAACCCCAAATAATAATACATGGCAGAAACAGGGAAACAGAAAAGAAAAGATTTGCTAGTGGGAAGTTCTTTCTTTCCAACCGGTAAAGTTGCTTTTTATAAAAGTGAGAAAAGGTAAGCCCCCGTGTTTCTCGACGGACAGCTTCAACTTCCTGTGAAACAGAAACACTAGCCTGTAATTTGTCAAGCCTTCAGGACATGAAGAACAGGATGTTATGATCTACTTGTTTTTGGCTCTCCTCTTCCCACCCTTCGCGGCGGGTCGTCGTCTCCGTCTCTCTCTCTCTCTCCCTCTCCCTCTCCCTCTCTCTCTCTCTGTTGTGCCAGGATCCCGAAAAAGAAGATGATTAAGGGTTGTGGGGTCCACCATCAACGGCGGCGACTTTGACCTTTTGTTTCTTGGGTTGGGTTGGGTTGGGTTTTAAAGATGGACTGCTCCTCCTGCTGGCGCTGGTGGAGATTGGGTCTAGCTTCAAGTGGAGGGAGGCGGAGGCTGGTCGGTGGGAAGTGGCAAATAAATATGTGGTTTAAGGAATGAATTAGATTTCACACGAAGCCCAGCCTTCACAGACCCACGTACGCAATCATCTTGGCCCATTAATGAACTGTAGCTTAACGGACATCGAAATTATTTTCAAAAATTAACATCTTAAATTCGAATTTTAGTTAGCATAAATCAATTAAAAAATATTAAAAAATTGTAACGATTCCATTCAAACGAAAATTTGTTGAGAACTCTTGTACACAGACACATTCACTCGCTTCGTTGAAACGAAACAAACGAAGCTACTTTTTCCGCCGAAGGAGAGGAGGGAAAAAGGAACAAAAGGCAATAAAGGAGATAGAAAATCCCCCCTGAAAAATAAAGCTCTGGCAGAAACCCGAGAAATCGAGGCGAGAAACGAACAGAGCAACAAGGCACAAATCAAAGGGAATTCAAATGTGTGAGATATTACGGTTCTGGCTTCTTTTTAGTGCGGAGATGAAGTCGGCATGCAGAAGCGTTGAATTCCGGGGCCAGATTGGGCAGTTGAACTTATTATAAGGCTTCGGATCGTTGGGACCTCGGGGAAAAGAGTTTTTGCTGCCCAGGGCCTGGGGCGTCAGTTACTTTCGAGGGCATTAAGGTCATCTTAACTAGCCAAGTTAGCGTTTGTCTTTAATCTGTTGGGTCGTACGGCAAGACATTTGAGCCGATGGTGACAGTCGACAAAATGCACATAAAATTACGATTAAAGACAGAATCTTGTACCTGTCCAAATTATTGCATTTGTCAGTGTTCTTGCTTGCCTTGTTGGCGGATTCCACTACTATCATGCTCAACCAAGAGCTGCATTCTGCAGTCTTTTTTTTTTTTTACCTATTTGATTTGGCCCACAATAATAATAATAATAATAATAATAATAAGAAGAAGAAGAAGAAGAAGAAGAAGAAGGAGCCAAACTAATCGAAGACGGTTGATCTCAACGGTCACTTTTTTCCTCAGCCAAAGTTAAATTCCTTCCCCCATTGAGATTAATTGTCTTTTTTAGTCTTCCCTGTCTGTATCCATCAATCATCACACCTTTGATCTCTAATGGCCTTCAATTTTCTTCTGTTCTAAATACCCATCTACAACCGGGTACTGTTTCTTCTCCAAATTCCGTTTTGCCCATATCTTGTTGAAACCTATTATTAACCCAGTGTTATACTTGCCTTTCACGGTTTTAATCTAAAATCTATATTCAATTTGCAATGTACATTGTGCCTGGTACTGACCCATTTTGTTTTTATCTGCAAAAAGTGAAGATCTTGAATGCAATGTCGGTGATTTCATTTGCTTGCTAATTGCTTACAATATGATCCAGAGAGTAAGGGCTAACTTGTTGCCTTCTCTTTCCGGAATGCAGAACCTCAGATATTAGAATTGGATCTGGTTTTGGGTTCTTGTTGTCATAAATAGGATTGGTTGGCCCGATCAATACCTTCTATCTGTACCTTTTGTCTTTGGTAATTGATTGTGGCATTATATTCTTAGTTGGGCTTGGCAGTGGCTCTTTGTCCGATTCTGTTTTGACTTGATTGTTTTTAGTTGATCCTATGGTTGCATTGTTGTGTTAGGTAAATATGTGCGGTTGATTCACATCAAGCTTTGGCTTTCCTCAATACAATTTGGCTCAAACCGGCCCCTCTCCCATAAGTAGTTGTGGATGTTTTTTTAGATTTGCTTAGACGTGGGTTATACTAAACAATTGATCGTTTCTCTAGGTGTTGTTGCTGCTTTATTCTTTTAGTATAGAGATGGAATTCTCAACTTTGCACATGAATGATCGGCGCGCGTATCATTTTGATCAATCCAAGATTTCATTTGTTCATCGGATTTAGAATCACAGGGAATTCCAGAATGAATCTCGCGGAAATGGCTGCGAATGGCACTTCATTTGTTAGAGCAAAAAGGGAGGCGCTTGGGTTTATTTCCGTTCTCACATATGCGGGTTGTGAATTGGTTTTGCTATTTTTTCTGCTTATTGACGGTGTATTCTCTTATTTACTGACGAAGTTTGCGAGTTATTGCGAATTGCAAATACCTTGCATCTTGTGTTCCAAACTTGACCATGCGTTGGGCTGTGAAAAACCTGGATTTTATCGAAACCTACTTTGTAGCAACCATAGATCAGAAATATCATCCTTGATCTCTTGTCATATTCACGGGAAGCTCGTTGATGGCCATGATATGTGTGAAGAATGTTTATTGTCATGCAACACAAAGACCAAATCAAACATAGATAGAGACAGGGCATTGATGGCTAGATTCGGATTGTATCTTGGGCCTTCAGCCTCACAGAGCTCATTGTTGAATGGAGAATGTGTTCCTATATCTGTGGGTAAGAGGTTGTGCTTATGTTGTGACAAGCCTTTGAAATCAAAACAAAATGCTTCCAGAGTACTCCAGCTGAAATCACCAAGGAGTGGAATGGCCAAGCCTAATATTCCTTTGCCACGTCGTTTGACCCACCGAGAAAACATAAAGAAGATGAGAAGCAGGTTTTGTGGATCAGTGATGTCTCATTGTCTTGGAAAAAGTGGCTATGATCCTTCGTCTCATGTAGGATACACTGAGCTCGAGGTCGCTTCTGATTCCGAGCCTGAATTCCCATTTTCTGATGATGACGAATATGATGTTAGTGAAATGGATGTTAACAAAGAATATAAAATGCAAAGTGCTCTCAAAATTCCATCTGTACCGTTGGCCAAAGGGATGGCCATTGGGAAACCATCCCACTGTTCCTCTAAATCACACATGCAGCCTGATGTTGACAAGCCCAAGGATGTGAAGTTTTTGGCTTCTCATGCTGCTTCAGAAGGAGACCCAAGAGACCAAGAAGAGCAGAAAGTTGATAAGAAACCATTTTCTTCTATGCTTCCTGAGCTGATTTCACTAGATGATTTTCCTCCTTCATTTAATGTGGTGGAGGACCCTGTCGATATATCAGCAGAGAAGAGAGAGCTCACGTCTCCGCCCTCTCGGAATCCCGCAGCACTTTCTGACCTATTGTCTCTGGTTGATGTTCCCTCGTTATTTGATATACGTAAGGATCAGGTTCAATTATCACGAATGAAGTGTAAGCTGTCCACGTTGCTTTGCTTACCTATTTTAAATGTTTAATGCTCTACATGTCAACTTATGTATCCTCTCTTGAATGGTTTCAGTCGCAGATGGTACTGGAAACATAAGAAAATTTCCCGTAAACAAGCAAGAGGAAATTTTGAAGTCAAAAATTGCAACAACTGGAGCCGGAAGTGAAACTGACCAGGCTGCTAGTGAAGTGCCTTTTGTAAATTTGACTTCTGTGGATCCGACTGACATGGGGAAGCCTACACCCACTAATGACGGATGTTCATCTAATTTTGTGGCGGGGGAAACTGCTATAAAAGGACCCGAAGCTGTTAGTGGAAATTTGAAGCCTTTGCCCACAGGAAGTACTTCTTCTCAAGGGGTTGATTTACCTTCGAATGGTATATCCCCTGGCATGCCTGGCCATGGTGATCAATTGCAGAAACTTGATTCTTCCAGCTTTCATGGAACTGTGATGCTTAAGGACTCAGCCCCAATAGAGAAGGCTGAGTCTTATGGCGTCGAATCTCCCAGCGGAAGTCTTGTTAGTGAGGTCGATGGTGACAGCATTGTACATAAACTAAAGCAACAAATTGAGCATGATAAGAAATGCATAGATGATCTATATGCAGAGTTAGAGGAAGAAAGAGATGCTTCTGAAATTGCAGCTAATCAGGCCATGGCCATGATCACAAGGTTGCAAGAGGAGAAGGCAGCACTCCACATGGAGACCCTGCAGTACCTAAGAATGATGGAAGAGCAAGCAGAATATGACGTCGATGCACTGCAGAAGGCTAATGATCTTGTGGCTGAAAAGGAGAAAGAAATACAAGATTTGGAAGCAGATCTAGAGTTCTTCAGGTTGAATTTCCCGGATGAAACAATGTTAGAGATCATTGCTCATGATAGGTTTGACTTAAAGGGAAAGAGCAGGACTGTGGAGAATACAAGCATGTCTCATGCAAAAGACGCCACTAATGAGCCTCCAAGCTCAAAGGATAGGGACGTTTACTGTGGCAATGAAAAGCCTAGAATTGCCAAAGGTTTTGAAGAAGAGAAGCTGTACATTTCCCAATGCTTGAAGGTCTTGGAGAGGAAATTTCATCATGTTGTTCATACTGGGGCTTCAACTCACACGTCCGGCAGCGTCAACGTCGAAGGAGCAGCAGATAGAGGACATGGCGGGAGAGAGTCCCTCGACAAGGATGGGACTAAAGCAAATGACCAGATGAATGGAAATAGTTTGCCAAAACACAAGGATCTTCCGGCGTCTAATGGAATCCTTTCTGCAGCTGAAAATGCTGAGGCTTCGATTGACGAAGATCAAATATCTGGTCATGGAGAAAACTACGACATTGCCAACGGACAGAAACCTTCCAAGCAAGATGAAGACGTTGATCTGGGAACTCTTGAAAATGAAATTACAGACCTGAACGAAAGGCTGGAAGCACTAGAAAGTGATTGGACCTTTCTTGAGCACACTCTTAACTCTCTTCAAGCTGGAGAGGAGGGACTACAATTCGTTCAGGAAATAGCCCATCAACTGCAAGAGTTGCGAAAAAGCGGGGTGACGAGGAGTAGGAGCCAGTCTGTTTCTTGAGTTCAAACGCGAAGTCGTAACATTAGCATATTTTTTACAAGAACAGGAAAAGAGAAGACTGTCCATAGGGCACACATGTTTTTTTACACTGGGCAATTCCAAGTTGTAAATCGTAACGTCTTGAAAATTGTCCGCTATTTCCATTGCAGAGCCTCCCTCTGCCAATTTTATTATTATTTTATTTTTTTTATAAAAGAAAAATTGAAAGGTCAAGAAAGCAAAAGAGCGTTATTGAAATTTAAATTTAAAATCAAGATATTTCAATAAAAATATTACAGTTAGTTATATTAGAAACACGATAATTTGTGAAGGAGTCCGGTGGATGCTTTACTTGTCACCGTAGCAATCACGACTCACAAGTTCATCGTCGGACGTTGTTTCTCACCACAACAAGAGGAAATCACATCGTGGTGTCAATGTTAAACAATAAATATATTTTAAAAAATTTATTTCCTATGTAAAATATTAAAAAAAATTAATTATATATATTTATAAAATAATATTTATTTTACATTTTATAAGACGAGAAAAGGACAGAATAGCCTTGGCGCCATAGGATGATAACACAAAAAATAAGCTAAGAAATGAACGGTGGAGAGAAGCTGTTGTATTAAATTCCAATCTTTGCCGTACTTCTGTTACCTGGACAAAGGGATGGCACATTTTTGAAGTCATTGCTTACGCTCTCGCTGTCGCTTGGGATGGCACATTTTTGAAGTCATTGCTTACGCTCTCGCTGGTCGCTAGGGTGGACCCCACATAATTAATTGTGAGATGGATTTTTTTTTTTTTTGGTGGGCCTTCAGGGATGGTGAAAACCCGAAACACAAACCAAAAATAAAATCAGCGAACAACGAGGCGAGGTGGGCTGAGCTGCAGTGGAACGAGACCACGTGATACCCACCATGTTCATGAGGAGGTGCAGCAAGGAGGCGCTCCTCTGGAGATAAATAGAAGGCAAACGCGGTTATCTTCGCGATAGATATGAGAAAAATCCACTTGCCAGTTTTGGTGCGGCAGGACGCGACATTCAGGAATTGAATTTGCGTGAGAATTAGAGCGTCGACGTTGATCCACTACTCGAGACGCCTCACGATAGCTTTGGTCGCCATGCTAGTTGGAGCCCCGACGACAACACCCCCCGGAGGTCTGCTACTAGGGACGCGCACTCCTGAGATGGAAATTTCTCATTAATAACATAGACTCGCCAAACTTATTTTGTATATTAAAAAGTTTTATGCAATAAATAAATATAAAGATTAGATATAAAAATTAAATATATATTGATATTCTTAAATTTTAATTATTATTTATGATAGATTCACTTTTTATTAAAATAATATTAATTATAATTAATAATTTCACATTATAAACATTCAATAAGTTTTTATATTTATTTTTGTGGCTTGTAATTTCTCTTTTTATGATAAATAGGCGGCCCTTGACCGCACTCTTAAAACACTCACAAACATTCAGAACACCCATTTACGCATCCATCTAAGTGCTTTGCCAGAAAAGTCTCCTTGAATCCATCCTGACAAGAAATGGAAATGTCAATCGAGCTCTTAGCCTCATCTGTTCTCATCCTCACTGCCACTCTTTTCTTCGTATTCACCAAAACCAAAAACTCTAAATCCGAGAAGAATTCATCTCCTTCTTCCCAAGGTCCCAAAATCAAATCATACCCACTAATCGGTTCCTATCTGGCCATAATCGAAAACCTGGACCGACGCTATCAATGGATGACAGGAATTCTCCAGAACTCACCAACCGCAACCTTCCAACTACAAGGGGTTCTGGGTCGCAAGTTCATTATCACGGGCAACCCTGCCAACGTCAAGCACATACTCAAAACCCATTTTCACATCTACGAGAAAGGCGACGATATGAAACGCGTTCTGTTCGATTTGCTTGGCAACGGTATCTTCAATTCTGACGGTGGGACCTGGAAGTTCCAGAGGCAAGTTTCCAGCCACGAATTTAACACCAAGTCTTTGCGTAAATTTGTTGAGACTGTCGTCGATACTGAGCTTTCCGAACGGCTGATTCCCATTCTCTCGGCCGCTGCTGCGAGTCAAACAGTGCTTGATTTACAGGATATTCTCCAGAGATTTGCTTTCGACAACATTTGCAAGATCGCTTTTGGGTACGATCCTGCTTACCTGTTGCCGTCCCTGCCGCAAACGCAGTTTGCGGAGGCTTTTGAAGAGGCAGTCAAGATAAGCAGGGAAAGGTTCAGTACCATGCACCCTATAATCTGGCGCATCAAAAAGTTTCTTGGTATCGGCTCCGAAAAGCAACTCAGAAAAGCTGTCTCTCAGGTAAGGCAGTTAGCCATTAAAATCGTCAATGAAAAAAGGGAAGAACTTGAAAAGACATCGACCGCCGAATGCCTCGATCTCTTATCGCGATTCTTGATCTCCGGCCACTCAGACGAGAACTTTGTCACTGATGTGGTGATCAGCTTTATATTGGCTGGCCGCGACACCACATCTGCGGCTTTAACTTGGTTCTTTTGGCTGCTTTCACAAAACCCATTGGTAGAAAATGAAATTGTCAAAGAGATACGAGAGAGATCGGATATGCCTATTTTCGAGGAAGTAAAAGACATGGTTTATACTCATGCCTCCTTGTGCGAGAGCATGAGACTGTACCCTCCAGTTCCCACGGACTCTAAGGTGGCAGCCAGCGACGACGTTTTGCCCGACGGGACGCTGGTGAAGAAGGGAACGCTAGTGACGTACAATCCATATGCGATGGGAAGACTGGAGTCGCTCTGGGGTTCAGATTGGGCTGATTTCAAGCCAGAGAGGTGGCTACAGAGAGATGGCGAGACCCAAAAATGGAATTTTGTGGCCATAGATCCATACACCTACCCAGTGTTTCAGGCGGGGCCCAGGATTTGTTTGGGAAAGGAAATGGCTTTCTTGCAAATGAAGAGGGTTGTTGCCGGGGTTTTGAGCAAGTTCAAGGTGGGGCCGGCGGCGGAAGACGGCACCGAGCCGGTGTTCACGGCGTACCTGACGGCGAAGATGAAGGGTGGCTTTCCGGTGCGTATAGAGGAAAGGACCGATGAGGGTCTGGACTTTCAGTAAATAAGCTTTGTATTCTTTTTTTTTGTTGGGGGGGGGGCCAACAACAGCTTTGGATTCAATTATTTAGCTCTAGTTTAGTGAGAAGGCCTTGGAATCCTGATTAGAATTAATTAATTCATAAATTAATTAAACTTCATATGTAGTGTAAAATCATCAATTTAAATTCAAAATTTTCTAATAATTTATAAATCACCCACGGCTAAAAGTATGTTCAACATCACCTAATTAGATTAAAAAGTAACAATGCAAGACCTTACCTCTTCCACAAGAGCATTATATCATTAAGATGTTATGTCTCCAATTGTGAAACACGACTAAAAGGAACAGAAAGGGTCCTACTGTGTTCTAATGCCATAGCTGAAGCCAAGCATCCTGCCAAATAAAAGCCTTTTTAAATTTAAACTTCAAGAGCTTATTTGATCAAAACTAGTAGAAGTTTAATAGGTGAAACTGGCTCATGGACGGAAATAATTGCTCAATGACGACGATTTGTCTAACTTTAAGGAACCCACGAACTAGAAGGAAACGATGCCTGCTTCAAATCCAAGCGTTACGATTATTCCGTGGCAGGTTCTCTATTATACGGCTTCGAGAGTCGTCAACTTTTGAGACGGAGAAGCTGAAAATGAAGAAAACAATACCAAAACGGAAAAGGTTCTTTCACTTTTGTGCTCTAAAGGTAACATAAATTCGATCTGCACAGGGCGAAATGATGCCATCTGCCTTGTCGTCTAGTTGATGTGAGAGAGATGATTTTCGAACGGGGAGACCCCCAAAAAATTTATTTTTAAAATAAGGATCAGTACACCCTTCAAAAATTTTTCGAGAATTTCGTACATCAAAATATTTTATTTATTTATTTAATTTCTTCACGAGTCTAAATCTCCTGCAGGTTGGCCTGTGTAGATTACATAGACAGGTACAGATTTCTGGGCCAGGATTCGCTTGTCTGGATTGAGTCTCTCAATAGCATACATATCTTTTGAGACGCTCGAGGATGCTAAATTTTATAGTGGAACTATATTAGTGTCTGAGAACCTGACAATAATTCAAAGTCCCTTAATTGGATCTACGTTGTCTGGCTTTGCTATCTCATCCAGCAAATCCAATGTTAAATCAAAGGTCTGAATGGCCGGATGATTTTGGAACCACTTTAATAAACGTGATATTGCATTCTACAGTAAGGCACGCTGGAAATTTTTAAAATAAAAGTAAGATATATATATTTTTAGTTTATTTGATAATTATATAAAAATATTTATTCATAAAAATTTATTAATATTCAAAGATTTTTTTTTCAGTTATAATATATATATATATATATATATATATATATATATATATGAAAGATACATGAATATCAAAATATATTTTTTTAACCGAATGATTTTTAAACTAGATAAAAAAAAGATGAAAATATATTGTTTTCTAACAAAATAATTTTGAATAATACACTAACTTTTTAAAAAATTAATTTATTTTATCTTGTAAGAAAAATCACTAATTATAAAGATAAATTTTATCTTAAAGGGAGTAATATTGGATATGTAACTTGAAATATTTCTTTTATTTCTAATTTATCTTTTTTACAATCCAACAGTTTTTAAGGCAAAAAAATTTTATGGATGAAATGTTAAAAGAATTAATTTCCAACTTTATGAAAAGTACAGTAAATTTTAACAAAATTAAGCTCTATTTTTCTTCGTAATTGTACAATAAAATGGCATCCTAAAATCCATGATATTGTTCACGTATGTGCAATTTATATTTCACACGGGAAACCCAAGACCTTATGTTTGCAATGCAAATAAAATACGTGACAATTAAATTATGAAAAGCTAATTCATTTCCCACTCAAGGTAAAGGCCTTGTGAAAGGAATTGTTAATTCCTAAACAAAAGTTTTTGGTAGTTATTTACACACACGTATATACATTTTTGGTGTGTATAATATAACTATTCACTCGCGGTGATATTATGATTTGCACGAAACATCATATTCTTTTGTGATTATATACGGTGAAAGGCTGTCCACGAAGGCTTTGCATGCACTCCAAAAATAATATCTCTTAAATTACAAAATGTAATACATCATTAATCGATAATAATAATAATAAAAAAAAAGAGACAGTAACTTATTAGGGCGGTGTTCTAGAAGCGAAATCACAGTAACTTTTCGAAAAGCTGGCGTGATGACTACAATTAAGAGAACTCACAGGAACCCTGACGAATGCAATAATTTGGTCGGCTCAAATGTCTTGCCGTACAACCAAACAGATAAAAGATAAACGTTAACTCGGCTAGTTAAGATGACCTTAATGCCCTCGAAAGAAAGTAACTAACGCACGCTCCAGGCCCAGGGAGGATTTTCGATCTCCTTTATTGCCTTTTGCTCCTTTTTCCCTCCTCTCCTTTGGCGGAAAATGTAGTTTCGTTTGCTTCGTTTCAACGAAGTAAGCGAATGTATCTGTGTACAAGAGTTCCCCGCAATTTTTCGTTTTTTCATTATTCGTTTGAATGGAATCGTTACAATTTTTTTAATATCTTTTAATTGATTTATGCTAACTAAAATTCGAATTTAAGAACTTAATTTTTGAAAATAATTTCAATGTCCGTTCAACTATAGTTCATTAATGGGCCAAAATGATTGCGTACGTGGGTCTGTGAAGGGCCACTTCCCACCGACCAGCCTCCGCCTCCCTCCACTTGAAGCTAGACCCAATCTCCACCAGCGCCAGCAGGAGGAGCAGTCCATCTATAAAACCCAACCCAACCCAGGAAACAAAAGGTCAAAGTCGCCGCCGTTGATGGTGGACCCCACAACCCTTAATCATCTTCTTTTTCGGGATCCTGGCACAACAGAGGGAGAGGGAGAGGGAGAGGGAGAGAGAGACGGAGACGACGACCCGCCGCGAAGGGTGGGAAGAGGAGAGTCAAAAACAAGTAGATCATAATATCCTGTTCTTCATGTCCTGAAGGCTGGACAAGTGAAAGTAACTACGCTGATTACAGGCTAGTGTTTCTGTTTCACAGGAAGTTGAAGCTGTCCGTCGAAACACGGGGGCTTACCTTTTCTCACTTTTATAAAAAGCAACTTTACCGGTTGGAAAGAAAGAATTCAAATTCCCACTAGCAAATCTTTTCTTTTCTGTTTCCCTGTTTCTGCCATGTATTATTATTTGGGGTTCTATGGCTAAAGTCATCAATATCTTCTATTACGGTATGTGAAGACAAATCATAGTGCAGTGTTAAAATTACTCTATTATTACTTGAGAGTCACAAGTTGCGTACATTTAATCACTCTCCTAACGATGATGGTTTGTCTTTCTAGTTGACACTGACTGCAGAATTAAAGAAAAAAATTATCTTCCTGCAACAACCATGGGCATGGTGACTTTGATTTCCACTTGACTTTGTTCTACTCAAGCGATGAGGGTTCTCCACGCAGCTTCAAAATTCCCTTTACCATAGTGGCAAGCAAAAGACATCCTTTCATTGATAATGAGCCCAAAACAGAACAAAACAAGGTTAAAGTATTGACAAAGCAATATGTAAATCTACCATATGGAGAAAACAATCTATTCTTTCCAGTTAAATACATGTAAAAACGAAATCCCATATTTAGTTACAGTCTGAAACGGGGTTGGACTTCGGGGTAGACCATGCAATCATTGTATTAATTTATCAGGTTGACCTCCATCATCATCCTCATCAATCTGGTAGTATTTTACACTCCTATAATTTTATGATGATTGCATTAACCGAGATTACAGGAAAAAGGTTGTTTACTTAATCAACCCGGAAAGCCATCTTATTCGAGACATTGGGTGTCTACTGGGAACAGTTCGTTGTTACAAAGAAATATATGGCTATGTGTGAAATGGTAGTGTAGAAGGTGGACTCATATGTCATGGGAACCAGAAGAAATAGTATCTTTCTCGTCCGTATGGGCGTACAAGGACCCCTCAAAAGAATAAGAATAATAATGCGTAGACTGGTCAAATTAATCAGAATATATTGTATACTTCTTCCATCTCCCCCTCCCTCTCACTCTTCCTCTTGGTCTCTGCCTCTCTGGTATTAACTAACAACAGTTGAGGGGAATGTCGTCTGGTTCGAGATCATTCTGGCGAAGCACATTACAGATTTAAATACGGACTGATTTCGGACCAGGCTTCATTCCCCCCAACTAGCTACGCTGTGCCTTTGGTTGGCGTTTACAGGTAAAGCTTGGGAATTCGATCTGATCATCATAATGACGAAAGCTTATTACTATATTGATCATCCTCTCGCAGTTTAGAAGCGCAAGGAAGGTTAGTGCTTCTATTGCTGTAAACCTTCTACTACATCTGACGTCAATTCAAAAGGATTGTCTTAATTCACATTCGTAAATGCAAATCACAGACAGACTACGGGTAAAGTAAGGATAATGCATCACTAAGTCCAAGTAGCCAAGGCAGCAGGTGAAGTGAGTGTGATCTCATTTTCGATCTTTAACTTAAAATCTTCATGTCTCTGTGACCCTCGATTAATACATTAGAAGAAAATGGTTATGTTAATTTGAACATCAAACCCTAAAAGTCGGATCTCCTTTGTCTTCTTTTTGGGTATGTTGACTTTTTACTGAGAATCCGTGTTTTCGTGACGAGGAAGCTGGCCTTGAGTTTCCCCTTTTTTTTTTTTTTTTGTGTCTAATTTCTCTTCGGGATCATCATGGTATCTGCCTCGTCAATGCCAAACTACGCGTACCATGTGCGTCAGACATTGACTATTGTGGGTCTAAACCTATAACAGCAAAGAAGAAAGATCAGATTTACATGGCTGCTTGATTTTTGATAACAAAATAATACCTAATCTGTTTGTGAGTCAGGCAGGAACAAGATTAAAGTGGCATGCCAACATGATTTGACGGCAAATCGATGTCTGCGGGTTAGATTACGCTATTCTTCTTTCCCACGTAGGAACCGAAGGTTGAAAATTTGGACACCCCCCGGGCGAGGACGAAGATTGAAGGTGAAATTTTCAACGGAAAGAGTTGGTAACGAATACATAATTGCTCTACTTTTTTTCCAAACCGTCTTTCCACCATGAGACTATTCTTCTTCAATAAGGGTAATATTCATCGGCTAGAAAGTACTTGTACCAAACAAAAATTCAATTCTTGTGCTTAGATTGTTGATTTTAGAATCCAAGTATGGAATCAATTAAATTGAATTATATCCCTAAAATTAAATTAAATTTGAATTGTATCAAAAATTTGATTTCAATCAAACTATTACCTATCGATGGACAATATATACGGTAACCCGGCAAGTCACAGGACAAGTCATTAAATACAAATTTTTAAAGTATTTGCAATATTTATTTATTTTTTAATATAATCTATTTATAATTTTATATTATATAAATTTATTGTATTATTTTTTATATTTTAAATAAATCTTATTTATTATATGCTGTTAAATTATAAATAAATTATTTTTAAAAATTAAAATAGAAAACTAACTTTTAATACGAGACAATTAGGTCAATGCACAAGTCAGCCAACTTGCGTCTTCCAGTGAAAATTGGTATTGGGACGTGTACCATAAAATTCTAAAATTTTTTTGACTCCGTTAACTCCCAGTGGTACTTAAAAAAAAATTTAAAAAAAAAAAAAACAGAGAGAGCGAGAGGGATATATATATATATATATATTTCGATATAAGACTTGAATCAACCGTCTTTAGCCTAATATGAAATAGCATAGCATTCAAGCACGGCTGCCAAAACTAAAAAATCACGCAACATTGATTGATCTTCAAAGATTCTATGTCTGGGTCTGATTAAGCAAATCAATTGAATTCAATGAAAATTGTCAAATTGGTGTTTTCAGGAAATTAACAGTCAATTACATGTCTAATGGGATGCGATGCACTGGGGTTTTGTAACGTACACTATGAGCAAGCAAAAAGATTGAAGCAAGCATCTAATTTCCAATGTTGAATACACTATCCTTTGAACAAGGTTGTCAGAGCATGAAGACAACAGGCATTGATAAGGAGGGTGTAAATTACTTTATACATTAGAGATCTTTCACAGTATTATTTGCCTAGAAGTGATGGCGAGAAGCACAAAAGTCGAGTGTTCTCACCCCTCTAGCTCAATTTCCGGAACACCGAAAACATAGGTTTTGTTCAAACTATTCCTCGTCGTCCCAGGATGTAAGATTTCAAGGCCATTTTCAGGACAACTATAAATCCTGAAATGACAAGGAAATGATTGTGAATGAATTGGATGCAAAATTCATTAGGAAAAGGAGTGGGAAATGTATGAAGGGTTCGTTAGGGAACCGTGTTAGGCTGAGATTCTGCTGAATATTTTGTCCGGTAAATTCAATCAAGAAGTACAAAGATCTTCTGAATTGGAACTTGGAATCTATTCCTTATTTCTCCATCACCTTTCCTTTCCACCCATCATTTTTGCCACCGAACAGGGAAGCCTGGAAAAAAAATTCAGCAACTTCCACAAGCGTAAGATTCTGAAACACATGTTTTGGTTGATTGCTACTCCTGACGAATTTTCCCCTGCCATTCAAGTGCACCGAAGAAACCGAAGGAAAAAAGTTTGAAAAGATAAAGGGACATTAGACAGACAGGCCATAGATATCCAAGGACAAGATCCATCACAGGTCGATGATGGAAATTGCCATGCCGTCTTTGTAGCAATGGCTTTACTTAAAATCACCTCTGTCCAACTGGTGGGTCATGCAAAGAGGAAGAATTGAAGGTTTATCTGTTGAATCATTTAGTAAGGACTATTCCAAGACTCCAATAGGCAATATAACAAGCTCTTCACGTATAAAGCTAAGTCAGCACCGTCATTTTTTAGACTTCTGTGTGTATTGACAGATCATTCCTTCAGAGTTCATTTAAGTTTAATTGCTTGTCACAGCTGAGTTCTGCACAATCACAATCTTTTCATCCCTTCATTAGGTAATAGTACTGAATTTCTTTAGTTTCATCCTAACTCTCTTGTCCGGTACCAGGACGCCTCCCCGATGTCCATGTCCTCCCACTGCAAGTTCTAGTCACTTGATCGCATTTGAAATCTCTGCTGTACACAACAGCCCAATTATCTCAGTTGAAACCAGTGGTTTTAGGGGTACGTTTGATAGAACGTAGCGAAGCATAATTGAAGGACTCAATTATGTCCGACCACTGTAGCATGAGCATACACGTTTGTGCGCTCATGTGGGCATGCAGGTATCTATCCTACACAGCAACGTCTGAATTGGGATGACCCATTTTGGTCATGTTCATACAAATTTTCTATAGGTTGTTTTCAAACATCTCATATATTAACAATATATATATATATTTACACATATTCGTAAGATAAGGTTCACAATCTCCAGATCATTTCCATTCCCGGTCTTGTCCATCCTTGACCAGGAATTTGCTAGGAAGTACTACTCGCTGTTTTTCCTGTCCTGAAAAAACAAGAAAGTTAATGTAACGTTTAAAATGGTTGTCCCAAGTCCTTCCGTACCTCTACATATTCTGTAAGCAATTTATCACCCAGACATAGTCTTTGTCCACAGAGAACATCCGATCGTCGGCACCTTTGCAGGCCTGTTCCCGGTGTGAAGCAACACAGGTCTATGACAATGAGACGGAGAACACAGTTGGCTTCTAAAAAGCATTATCAGGTCTCAAGAAATGACTGTACCAAGCTCGTCTACCCGATGGCTTGTAACATGTCTCGCACCCCATTTTCCTGATATCACAATTTATGAGGTAAAATGAGACCCCACTCACACAAGCCCACGCGGTCAACATTCCAACATCTTTGACTAAATTGAACTCAGTTGCAGCCAGTGCAGTGAATACGACAATTTGAGCGCAACTCTTTAAGGAAGTTATCGAGTGGGGTTTGGCTTTGGACATTGGGGGGGCCATGACCTCTAGTCTCGGGGTGAGATTTTGGGACCTTGAAGTTGTGGGTACATGTTGATTTGTAAAGAGGGATGAGCGGTTACCTTTTATGAGCTGTCCTTGCAGAAAATGGCGGCACAGCGACAAGAGAATCAAAAGAAGCAATTGAGGTCTTGGGCTTTTGAGAACCATTAGGGAGAGAACTAACTTTTTACAGAGGCTCTTGCATCCTGAAGGAAAGAACAAACCCGAATATTTATTGGGATCCGAGAACCCAAGTGACTAACCGGATAGGATCCTACTACCGGGGCCTTGTGTGATTTTCATTTCACGGGCCTTGAAGAAGCGCATTGGGTCATGCACATCGATATTCATTGGGCCATTGATGGCCCAAACTCATTGAATCAACGAGGATTATGATAATCCATGTAAAGGGCAAACATTAAAAAAAAAAAAAAAAAAAAGTATTCCCTCTAAGGACGTAGTAATTTCTATATGCCAGAAACAAGAGGGGGAAGAGAGCATAATATTCGATCATTGCAACGAAAGTGAGATTAGCAACACAAGTCGATCTAATAGAAACAAGGACTGGATGGTAAATTGTGTGATGGGAATTATAGAATTTGCAAGCTCCTTATTATTTATATTTCGCAACCCCTGCTGGAAGTAGAAGCCAATCAGCATAGTACGAGTGTCACTACACGGTTTTCTAAGATGTTAAAACCATGCATCCTTCTGTGGCTTTTATTGGTTTTCTAAAACGAATATAACGATCAACATGCAACCACGCAGGAACAGCAATGGCGAATTGGCTTCCCACCCTCACAAGATCCAATCAAACAGAGAATTCTCTTCCCTGTCATTCTGAGACATGCAAAAAGGTAAGGCTAAAGGAACAAAGCTGATCGGCCTGTTTTTATTGACCTCCTTTTTGGCTACATTCATCCATATTTCCTTCGAAACTTTCTTTCCTTTTTTTCTCGTACTTTATCGGATCATAACAGCAAACCAACTTTCACACAGATCGTTGTAGCCTCCTCAATTGGCTTCCTCTTTGCAGCAGCTGTGCACTATCGTCTCCGGAAGGTAAGGGATCGTAAGATCATCCCGCAACTCAGACCATCAGCGGCGCCTGCCGCTGAAAAGCTTGAAAGTTTTCCCCACTACGTAGGTAATGTATTTTTCTACACAACATTTGACCTAGTTTTGTTTGTTCTTTTTTTTTTTTTTTTCTTCCTCTCCACGATCCGGTAATATGTACACACGAACACTTCCAGAACAATTTGTGTCACTTATACATTTACCATCTTTTCAATATATAATCACTTCCTTGTTCATGAGCGCAGCCAGGCAAATGGGATTTGCAGACAAGAGAAAATGTCCACAGCTGTGCAAGTTAGCTGCTGAATACATCCGAAAATGTGAAGGGTTTGAGGGGGACATCTATTCGTACTTTGCTGATGAAACTGATGCAGATTCGCTTTTTATAAAGCTGTTGGAGGAATTGGAGAGGTGCATTCTTAGTTATTTTGCATTCCATTGGAGCCACGCTGATCTGCTGATTACTCAGGTGTATAAAAAATCGAGATACAAGTCCATAAGCAGATCTTATTTCTGTTTCTGCAAGGAATGAAAAACTGTTTTAACTAATGCCAAAATCTTCGCCATTAGACATGCAACTTTTATGTACTGTGATTTCATTTGTGTTTCCCCAATCTAATTTCAGGTGCTGAGCACCGATGCAGAGCCTAAAAGGAAGCTCAAACACATTGTCATGGCAGCAACTAGGTACATATTAGTATCATTATGACACAAATGTTGTCATCTCCTATGTGAATCTGGCTATTATTTGAGATTAAAACAGAAATAGATGAAAAAAATTGGAGAATCAATATGAACAGAACATGATGTGAACTCTTATCTGCTCATTGCATTCCCTATCTTGTCGTATATCTGTGCTACTTAGGCTTAAAGAAAGCATATAAGCACAAGATGAGCTCTTGTGGATAGCATTTTATAGACCAGATATACAAGATGGAAGAGAAATACCTGAGCAACCCTTTTATTTTTCCCTCTCTCCAACTTAGGGAACAGAGATTCGAGAGAGTGACAAAAAACCTGAAGGTTGCCAGGGTGTTCAATACATTGGTGGAAGAAATGAGAGCAATGGGAATTGCAGCAAATGATGACTCACAATGTACAGAGGTGATGGCACCAGTGGCACATAGCGACAGAAGCCCTGTCCTCCTCTTCATGGGTGGAGGGATGGGCGCTGGGAAAAGCACTGTGCTCAAGGATATCATCAAAGAGTAAGAAAACTTGAAAAACATTAAGCATCAAATAGGCAATTTGAAGCACATTTATCTCTAAATCACCCAATTAGCTAATTCAGGAAAAGAAATAAAGACACAAGGAGATGGGGAGGAGTAACTAGATTTCCATGGCCTTCCTATTAACAATCACAGATGGGATAACATTTTCATCTTTGATGAACAACAAACAGGCCATTCTGGGCAGGAGCAGCAGGAAATGCAGTGGTTATTGAGGCAGATGCCTTCAAAGAATCAGATGTCATCTACAAAGCGCTTAGCTCCACAGGACATGTTGACATGATCCGAACAGCTGAGCTGGTGAGATAAGGAGAACCCCCTTGCACCACCACCACCACCTGACAATCGTAAATGACTTAGAAAAAGGATTTGGTTCATATGATATGACAGACAGGAAATGGATGAGCTTAGAACAAATAAATCAAGGTCTGCAGACCCATTGAGTGAGAGCAGGGAGTACCGTAAAATTACACAAGGCCAATCCATGAGAAAATTTCTGGAATTCAAGATCTCCTACCTTCTCAAGTCATAAAAATTGCTGAGATGGAGGAAAAAAAAAAAGTTTCTTGGCAATTCATACATAACAAACTCAGACAGAGTGGGTCCCCTGAATTAAAGGAAACAATTCATCCACTGTTAACTCTTGTTCAAACCCCACATTTTATACTACAACCCTTATTTAACTTGCCTGATCACAATTATTTTACCACAACAGATAGACACCTATCATTGTAAGCTCGACGTCCATCTAGTTCAATGCCCATTTCTTATTTCCATTGTTCATAGTCTGAGAAACTACATGGGTCCTGTTAATTCATTTTGGGTCTCACAAGCAGGATAGTGGCTGCTGCTCCCCAGATTCCAGAGATCCCCCCAGCACTTTGGTTAGACTGAGTCGACCAATGGGGCCAAAAACGGCCGGTCCACATGAGCACAAAAATATTTAGTGAATCAAGCATATTTCCATTTACTCGCTGACATTTCATCTGACCAAACAGCTCTTTCTTCCTTGATAGTGAATATCCTATATGTAGTAGATTCATAAACGTGGATTTTGGGATATTTTGAGCATCTGCCGCTCAGTATGGTCCTTAAGGAGTTGCTCCGCTGCATAACAGTATATGGCCAGAAGCCAATGTCTCCTGAACATGTTTCATGTCCACCATCCTATTTCCTTTCTTGTGAAGGAAACACAGTCATCAGCTATTTTTATAATTCACACAATATGTGTCCGTATGTTTATGTGGACATAGGCATATACGTGCTCAGGTGCATTAACAAATACATGAAAAGCTTCTTCCATCATGCCAATATTCATGACTATCTAAGAATAAAAAAATGCCGTCAAAACTTTTTTCTCAAACAGGTACACCGATCATCTACAGATGCAGCATCTTCTCTATTAGTGACAGCACTCAATGAAGGGCGTGATGTAATTATGGACGGCACACTCTCCTGGGCCCCATTTGTCGTGCAGACAATAACAATGGCCAGAAATGTCCACCGCCGTCGTTATCGCATGGGTGCTGGTTACAGAGAAGCCGAAGATGGATCTGTAACTGAGACCTATTGGGAGCAGATTGACGAAGAACAACCACTGCAAGAAGGAAACAAAAAGAGAAAACCATACAGGATAGAGCTTGTTGGGGTTGTTTGTGATGCCTATTTAGCCGTGGTAAGAGGGATAAGGTATGAAGCAGATTACCACCATCTAACACTCTTATGCTCTTGGTTGTCAAAAGAGGCTCCTCAGCGACTGATTGCAATACGGGGAATTTTCGATTTTTAACAGGAGAGCTATAATGTGTAGAAGGGCTGTGAGGGTGAGGTCACAATTGAAATCCCACAAGAGATTTGCGAATGCATTCCTGCACTACTGTCAACTGGTTGACAATGCCAGGCTGTATTGCACCAATGCTTTAGAAGGTCCACCAAAGGTACAAAGACTCTCTCCTCTACGTTCATTCTCTTTGGCTTCTTTAAGCCTTGCCGAGACAATTCAAGTAGAATATAATTCATACGAGTATAAGGATCCTGAGTTAGGATGAAATTGACCCTTCTTTTTTTCTCTTTTTCGTTTTTTATACATTGGAAAGTAGGATGGAGTTGACTTTAACTCACCAAGTTAATGGGCAGCCCATTTTGTTTCCATTGATCGTTGCATGGTTCATATCTTGGATGCTTACAAATTCTGGGTCCTAGTAGGCACAGCGTTAAAAGGTGCTGAGGTAATCTAAATTTATCGACTATCGTGCCCCTGACCCATGCCCAGTTCCAGCTCCACATATTGAAGCAACAGCACTGTCTATCTCTAAAATAAATAACCACAAAAGAAAATAGAATCACGATAAAAAAGACTCAATCACAGAATTAATATGGCTTCGTGTTAAGCTCTGCAACAACAATGCTGCATCTGGAAATGGTTGAAAATTTGTCTCATCAAGTACTAACACATTAATGGTGGTGAAGTTGATAGGATGGAAAGACAGAGACAAGACCCTTCTGGTTGATCCAGATGAAATAGACTGTTTAAAAAGGGTCGGCTGCCTAAACGAGGAAGCAGATTCAATCTATGAACTTTACAAGTCTCCAAACCCAGCTTGCTCAGCTGGCTCAATTTGGAAGGACATTGTACTATCACCATCACGGCTGAACATTCAAAGGGAGCTGAAGCATTCTATCCAGAAAGTTGAGAGGCTGAAGCGGTAAGCTCAGAATCCACCAAGATGAATTTCCAAGCTCCGTCAGACTGATGGACCCAAAGATGGAGGTCAATGAAGATGTAATGATTGAGTAGCTTTTACCTAGGTTGTAGTAATGTATGAAGGATGTTACGTGTAACAATCTCTCTATGTTTATCTTTGCCCACATCCTGAGATATCTGTACAGTTTTGCCGACTAGCCCAGCTCAGAAAACACCCCAAAAAGACGGCAACATGCCCGTGGATAAGCACGACATTTTTAATATTGGCACCTATTGATTGAACAAAATGACGCAATTGCAGGAAAAACGTAAGAGCTTACAAAGGGCTTTATTTGAATTTCACATAATTGAAGTATTTAGACAGCGAATATCAACTTGTGGCCTTTGTTACCCATAAAGAAAGTGATAATCCAACAACATGGATATCCTAAAATATCAACACACGTCAACTGACAGCTATCATTGTTAGGTACAATCTTGTA
Source organism: Bruguiera parviflora (assembly GCA_019804595.1). Taxonomy (NCBI): domain Eukaryota; kingdom Viridiplantae; phylum Streptophyta; class Magnoliopsida; order Malpighiales; family Rhizophoraceae; genus Bruguiera; species Bruguiera parviflora. The sequence goes on along the minus strand of CM034052.1, from coordinate 7,350,154 downwards.
TCACTAACATGGAAAGAAGCACAGTTATTCTAAGCAAACTTCCATGTTTCTTTCCGATCATCCAACATTCTGCCCATAACGCAGTGGAAGTCCAGAAAACTCCACTCATTTTGCTATTATTTGTAACAGTCAGAAGTGCTTGGACTTCTATCAACAATGCAAATGCTAGTCTCATAAGTCAAGTTACAGTGAGGCATGAAGTCAGTCCTAAGAACAATGCGCGTTCATCTGTCCAACATCATTTAATAAAGGTTCACAATTCCACATTAGCATCCCGTGTTCACTAAAAGAACTCTAAACAACGATGGAGACAGGCATTGCCAAAAATACATCTTCTGATAGATTTGCTAGTTCAGGGGATAACATACAAATCACTGCCATACTCAAAAGAAATTTTCTGCAAAATGAACTTGCAGTCACTTGCATTTTAAGAGTTAAGTCAATGCACATATTTTAACCATCTCTATAATCAAGGCAACTAATGCACAAAATCGCATGCAAACCACTCATTGAGCAGGCATGAGAAGTGCGACCATCTGCGTGACACGTTTCTGGCATTTCTCTGGCTATTTATGACTAACTTCTATCCAATAACTAAAACTTGATTGCTGGCTCCTTCTAAGCACGAATGTGCTTTAAGAGCCACACAAAAATTGATATTGACCATTCACGAAGAAGCATATCTCTTACAGAACGTTTTAGTTCCCCCAATTGAAAATTTCAATCTTATGCACAGAAGTGAGCATCCAAACAGGAACTTCAGCTCCACTTGCTGCATCCAGGATAGCAAATTGTGATGCTTTAAGTTGTCAATGCATGTAACAATGTACCCATGCATGCTAGACCCCACTGAAGGTTGCACAAGATTATGTTTATGCCATTTACTTCATTTTTGTTTGTCATTGAACTGCCAGCTTTAATGTAACAATAAAGTCCTTTTATTGCGACCTAAAGATCACAAGTTCATGTTGGGAAAACAAATTCTTTGAAATAACAAGAATAAGACCCTGTATATCACAAGGAATACCATTGTTTTATTGAATCTTTCAAAAAAAAAAAAAAGTTATTAGAAATAGCACAAAATGAAGCCTACCAACCTGAACATCCTATAAAAGAAATATATGCCCATTACTACAAGGACAATCAATATGTTTGGTTTTAAAACCAAACTAAGATCTAGCTATAATGATCTGGTCAGTAATGTACACAAATTCAAATATCTCAACATCGCATCTCTTCCACAAACTAATTCACTGAGCTATTCCCGTAGCTAAAATCATGACTAACAGAAAAATACTTGAATAAGAATCTGTTTCCACACTGAGTTCAATCTATGCCATCTTTCCAAAGGAAAAGTAGATTATTGAGTCTTACGCCACCACATTCACTCATAGTGTGAAATCTGATTATATTCTTCCTTTATTTGGTCCCACTAGGAACAAACAGCACCATTAAGTCCATATTGATTTAGCTTTTACAGAAGACAACTAGAGGAAATATAAACACATAGGGAAAGTAATTGATCAATAATAACAGCATCAAGATTAGCCACATCACATCTAGGATTAGTAATGCACCAATAAATGGACGTCCAAGATCAAGATTCTATTGGGATGTCTTTAATGGTCTAGAAAACTGCCTTGCCAAACAGAGCATGAATCGTAAGTTATTGTGAGCCCAAAAAGGAAAACAGTCCATGTAAGAACACCAACAAATGAGCTACACCATACCATGATTAATTCAGAATTATTTCTCAAACTGCATAGACCAATGTTCTTTTTTGTCCAAATCAATCAAATCAAGTGACAGTAACTATATATCTAAAGTACAGATGAAGTTGAGGCCCAAAGAAGTTCCAGCATTGCAAACAAAAGGATTGCAAACAAATAACCGCATAACAAAAACAAAAATCAGTGATATTGTCACAAGAAAATACTAACATTATATAGGGATCTAGGTTATAATGGCAAAGATGGGCATCATTCAGGTGCAGTTTTGTCTTGCCAGAAATAGATATTGGCACAGACATGTAAGAAGACCAAATTAGCTACACCACACTTACAATGCAGGCCATGCATAAAATGTTATTGCTAAAGGCATAAATTTTTTCAGTCATTTAAAGAACATATCAAAGCACTTAAATATTGCAGTGTAACTATAGCACGAGCCATGAGCCCCTGCCTGTATAGTGCTTACTCAATTCAAGACTACCTCTGCCAACTTGCCCAATCTGAGCTGTTGCTTCATCTCTTTGAAGGAAAAGGAAAATTCACAAAAGTTTCTTTGTATGCATGGAAATAGCTGTTGTCGTACATTTCCAGAGCAATCTGAATTCAACCATTAACTACTCATGGAATTCTACATAACAAAGCAAGCTAATTGCTCACAGAAATGCAGAATTACAATGCCAGATCATAAACAGGGTACAGAAGAGTCAAGGAACTGTCACAATTCAGTGCAGACATAAGATGCCCACTTTTACATTGTCAAGTCGAAAATTACTTCCTTCGTGTGATCAGTAGCCTTGTCAACACTACCATGACGGTAATAAAGTCTCATAAAGCAACCATCTGTTAAAAGAAAGGATCTGACAAAGGGTAACAAAGCAAAAGACATGGCATCATAGCTAAATTCGCAAAAACAACAATCAAACCAACATACAGAAACGGAAATGATTAAATCAGTCTACAAAAATCAGGCATCACCAATGTGTACCAGTATCCTGAAGGAATTCCTACAGGTTCTGGTTGAATAGACGAATCATTTGAACATAAATTTTGAAATTAACAGTGGCACAAATGCAGAAATTATCTCCCTATAGTTAAACAAGCCCTGTTCTCTAGCTTAAGATTTCTTTTCTAATCGACTAATGCCAAAGAGAGATGATGCCACCAATGTCTGCCAGCAAACCACTATGAATATGATATCTACTTCAAAAGCCCTGTCGAGTCCCGATGGTCCTCTTTTGCCAAAACAAATTCAAAGAGATTTCATTTCAGACTTACATTTTAGAGATGACCATTGGCAACATCTGATAGATGTAGAAAACTTCTCAAGGGGAAAATAAACCTAAAAAGGAGAAAGCTGCAATGGTTTGGCAAATCTTACAATGGTTGTCGCTCATGGACTTGTGCGAGCTGTGAAGTTCATGTTTTCCGGCAAATGAAATTTCCCCCAGACCGGGTCCAACCAAGCAATGGCATCAAAATTTGTATTTTCCCCAGTCACACCACTAAGCAGAGTGCCCATGTTTATCAATCCTTTACTCCTACACGGGAATATATTACTTACAAAGACCTTCATCTTCGCAGCAAATTGTCAATTTCAAAGTACTTTTAAAGAAAGAGAACTAAAAACCCTAACATTTCCTTCATTGAGCCCAAATCCAGTCTCACCTTGGATAATAACCAGCTGGCTCCTAACCTTTTATTCAATCAAATGCCCAGCAGACTCGACGCTTAATTCCAAAGAGTAACCAGACTCAACCAGAAAATAACAATCAACACATGTTATAAGAAAGCCAAAAGAAATAGAGACAATGACAACAGAACAAGGCTTGTAAGAAAACCAGCAGCTGTAACTTGATACCATAATTTTGACTAAACAGGAACATTACATCTAACACTGTGTCTAATCCCTAACCTTAAGCTGTAGAAGAATATTGAAATCAAAAGAAAATAATAATAATAATAATAATAACTAAGAGAAATGAGATCTGAATTCTGATGCCATATCTTCCCAAAGGACGTGCACAGACCTATAAACCCACTAAAGACAACAAAATTTACAGAAACTAGCCCCCACACAAGAGCGATCATTTCTTTCCCCTCTTAGCTGTGGCCTTCTTCGCCGGCGATCTTACGGTCTTGGGCTTCGCGCCCTTTGCTGGAGCCTTCTTCGCGCTTTTAGAAGCAGCAGGCGCCGCGGCCTTCTTGGGGACGGCCTTGGGAGCCGCCGCTTTCTTCCCAGGAGATGTTCTTGTAGAGGTCCTCGCAGCCTTGACCGGCCTCTCCTTGGCCTTCGACTTAGCAGGAGCAGCCTTGGTCTTTGTACCCGCCTTCGCCTTGGCGGGGGCAGCCTTCACCTTGGGTTTGGCAGCAGCTTTAGGCTTCGATGCAGCCTTTGCCTTTGGCTTGGGCTTAGCAGAAGCAGCAGCAGCCTTGGTTTTGGCTGGGGCCTTGGCTGTTTTTTTGGTCGACTTGGCAGGGGCCTTAGCAGCAGCAGCGGCAGAAGCCTTAGGCTTGGCTTTAGGCGCAGCGGGCTTCTTCTTAGCCTTAGACGGAGCAGGAGCGGCAGCGGGCTTAGGCGCCGCTGACTTGGGCGGGAGCTTGAACGAGCCTTTAACCTTCACAATCTTGCCAGCAGCCACAAGCTTCTTCAAATGAAAAAGCAACAGCTTCTTGAAGTTTGGCGGCAACTGCTTATGTTTCTCTTCAAGAAACTTAGTAATCGCGTACTGACTCGAACCCGTCTTCTCCTTCAACGTCACAATTGCATCCTTGATCATCTGCGGCCACACACACACACACACACCCACAACCGACATCATCAGATCCAAATTAGAACACCCGACGAACAGGAAAGTAAAAAAAAAAGACCTTGGGGGCGGATACGAGGATGCATACGGAGGATAAAATGAATCATAAATTGGGATAATACCTCTTCATACGGAGGATGGGAAGAGGGCCCACGGCTTCGGGGTTTCTTGGGGGCGGCTTCTTTCTTGGCTTTAGGTTCCTTTGTCTTCTTGCCCTTTCCGGCGGCCTTGGTAGCCGGCTTATCCTCCTCCTCCTCCTCCTCCTCCTCCTCCTCCTCCTGCTCAGCGGACACCGGTTCAAGATTAGCCTCCTCCGCCACAACTGCCTCCTCGCTAGTCATTTTTACAAGACAAGAGGAGCCGCGGGTGGGGATCAGGATTAGGGTTAGGGCTAGGGCTACAATTAGAGAAGGGGAAATTTTGAGATGAGAAGGAATCGGAGAGAAGCAGCGTATGATTAGAAATTGGATCTATTAGGAAAGCACGGGGCACTGGTAATTCTCTTGCTTGGGTGAGGAGGAGATGACGGGAATGATGGGATTTAAATAGTCGAGGTGCTCGAGTGAGGCATCCAAAAGCCGAGTGCTGATTGGTGGAAAGGCCTCGCACGCGGATCGCTTGCCTCCTTTAGTTTGAATATAGGCCCTTGGATGCTGTCGTTATCTACGGTTGAGAACGGATACGAGTTTGGGATGTGGATGGGGAAGGGCTTGGAGATGTAGGGTGGAACTTTGTTGCTTGGGTGTGCTTTTAAGCTCGATTGAATGGGGTATAACTTGAGCTACACTCGATGGATTTTAGTGATATTTCTTGCATTGTCAAGGAAATTATGTAAGCTTTCTAATGAGCACTTGCAATTGTTGTGGAGGCCAGTGTGTTGTGAGAAATTCGGGTTCGAAGCCGTAATGGTCAAAAATAGGGTTTGTCGTGATGCTATTGTGGTTTACGGGGATTTTAGAGTGGTGCTCGGCTTAATTCTGGACTTCTCTTCGTACCCTTTGACAGTAGCTTAACAAAGGAACGCATTGGACCAAAACTCATGAAAATCCAACGAGATTTGGTTGTTGAACTATTGATCCAAAGGGCGTTGAAGTTGAACACATCTTTCGACTTTGGTCGGTACCTTTAAAAACATATTGTTGCACGCCCAAGAAATCAAACAGTATATAACTCGGAGTTTTTTCAATTTTTTCCCTAACCTCTCGAGTGAAAAATTCAAGCACAATATGCTAATGAAGATCGATAACGGATTCAAGGGGTTACCATATGCTATTTAAGCACTGATTTTTATTTTTATTTTTTCCCATGTTCTATCGAGTGTCTGGGGTACCAATAGTCTCGTATGAAACCAATGAGCTTGTATCCAATAGCTTTCTTTGGCCTGTGGCCTTGTCGTCAAATTTGATGATTCACTTTTTTGCTAACTGTGAAACACAAATCGCATGGATATCAGCATATGTTATGCTGCACACATACGTGGGGTTAAGCCATGGCTAAATTGGCATCGTGACATCACTGGTTCTAGTTCAAGGATTAGAGGTTGTGCACTTAATTTCCATGGAGTGGCCTGGTATTTATGAATCAAGAAACAGTTGGTTGATGCTTTGTGCACAAGCTTCCGTGTGAGCCAAAGGTATTAACGCGTAATAGCCGAGCATACACCTTCAGGCTTCGTGGCAATGAAAGGAGAACATTTCCATTGGATGAGAGAAAACTTCACTCGTACAACATAAATCAATAGCTTCCAATTGACCAGAAACCAGAACATAATCTTTACATCAGTTTCACAGACCCTTTTGACCATTTTCGGCATATAAGAGCAACCTAGCATTTAACAAGTTCTGTAGCAAGCCAGCAGAACAGCAACCTTCAGAGCTTGCGGTTGCCTCTTGTGCTAAATTGTGCCCTTTCTTTCCGAGTCTAAAATAGCTAAAGATCGTGATTTTAAAAGCTCATTTGTACGTGAACTTTGATATTCGCGAAACCATTTATGTTAAATTAAGAATTGTTGCCTCATTTGTATTGAGAGCATTAGAAAGTGTGGTCCAAGTCTATGGAATTGGTCTAGTTAGTAAAACGAAGGGAGTTTACTTTCTATTTGATTTTATTCGATTAACTGATGCTTGAGTATGTATCGGTACCGAGATTTTTTTTTTTTTTTTAAATCTCTCGGTCTTATAATAATAATAATTTATCTTTAAAAATAAATTTAACGCGATATTATAAAAAATATATTTTTATAAAAAATCTATTTTAAGATTAAATTTAATAAAAAAACAAATATACCGATAAATTAATTTAATTTGAAGATGATGCTTCAATTAAAATTTTAAATTTTTATTTTTTATATATATTCAGAACTTATTCGTATTGTTAATTTATAATAAAAATAATTTTTTATTAGTTATATATTTTTTAAAAACATTAAAATTTGATATTTTAAAAATATAAATTTAAATTATTAACACTTAAAAGTGTTTGTAAAAGAATTGAAAACTTAATTCTTGCGCACCATCAGCACTACTTTGCGGATCTTGATAAGCTAGATTTTCTAGTAATTATTATGTTTATACTAGCACAAATCATCGCATTATTGGTACACACAATGGTTCAGCAAGTTGGGCAATTACGCAAGCCCCCTTTTTGTTACCGATGCCCATAAGTTGCAAAACGTTGTTCGGGTCTACTGTGGTGTTCATTTCATTTGAGTATGCACATTTGCCATAGGTTCCAATTAGAAAGACATTCAATGATATCATGTGACAAAGGTAGAATTATACTGAACCGTAAGCCAAATCGACTACTTTCATAAAATTAGACTCGTTGCAGAGATGTCAATTTTAACCTCACAAGACATGATATGACCTTTATGAAATGATACGTGACGTTCTAGCAATGCTAGTGCATAATTTGTTAGAACGAAACACAAATCCTATTTTTCAACAATTATTTATATTTCAACAAAGACTTGAAGGCAGACTGTTGGAGTATGTAATACATCCACTTATAAGACCCAAGTTCTCCCTTTTCTTTGAGGAAATGGGAGTAGAATGATTGCGATCCGTTACTTTCTCTCACACCGAATTCATCAACGTCCTTGTTGATTTTCTTGGACACGCATCGAGCCAATTTCTTGGCATTTCATGTCAAGTCAAGGTCCCACGATAGGAGGGGTAGGCAGACTGTTGGAATATGTAATACATCCACTTATAAGACCCAAGTTCTCCTCCCTTTTCTTTGAGGAAATGGAAGTCGAATGATTGTGATCCGTTACTTTCTCTCACACCGAATTCATCAACGTCCTTGTTGAT
>CM034052.1:7187246-7342296 GCA_019804595.1 Bruguiera parviflora | reverse complement strand
TACTTTCTCTCACACCGAATTCATCAACGTCCTTGTTGATTTTCTTGAACACGCATCGAGCCAATTTCTTGGCATTTCATGTCAAGTCAAGGTCCCACGGTAGGAGGGGTAGGCTCTGATATCACTCTGTCACAAGGTCATTACTTTCTCCCCAAAAAGCAACCTGTTGGGATGTGCAGTACATTCACTTATAAGACCCAAGTTCCCCTTTTTTCTTAACGATACGGGAGGGGGATGACCACGGCCGTTACAGTATTCATACTTATTTATATTAACTTTGTTATTACCTAAATCTGTGGTCGTAATCGAGACACCATTCAGGATGAAGACCCTTTTAGGATAAGCCAATTTGTAAGAAAATTTAACATTCAATCTATTCTGCATACATCCGAGAAGAACATGCGACACAGTATCTTCAACACATGCAAAATGGAGCCTCCTGATGAACTTAGCATATCATAACGAGTTTGATTATGGATATCAGAACTCATGCTATGGATATCATAGAACACAGGCAACAGAATTACCAAGCTCCAGTCTTAGCGGAGGTCGAACCGATTGTACAAAACGACGTCTCGAGAGTTGATTATGTTTCAAAATAGGTTGGACATGCAATCGTGTTTCCAGCTCATTCGTGATATTTAGAATTGATATTGATCTGTGGTTTTAATATACCTTGATCTTGGTATTAACTTTCAATATAACATCTAGGATTCAAAAATGACATTCACGGTTGCATTACTCATTTATTAGCAAGAACCCAATAAGCATTTTTACTGTTGTAATGATACAAAACTAATTACCATAACCTCAAGCACCACAATCAGAATGGATACAAAGTTAACAATTCATGTTATTTATCAATGAACTTTGGCTCGGTGGCACTCCAACGTTAATTGTCTTAAAGTTCTAACCTTAATCACAGTCAGTTGACAGAAAAAAAAAACCAAAAAACAGAGTCCCACATCTTCCCTAACCTTCAAAATGGATAAGTAGGCATTAAAGATTGTAAATGTTTTACATAATTTTAAATGATAATATGCCATATAAAGTATGTGAAAAACCAAATTATGGTCAACTAATAAATTACACTGGACAACGTCAGCCCAGAGAGGCATGTGAATCATATTCTATTCTATGTCATAGATTCCTCTCCCATCGTCTCTACTAGGTATGAAGGGTTATATTTACTCTATGTCATGGAACTCTCTCCTATTTCTTAGGACCTTTTAAAAAATAATAATAATAATTTCTTTGTAGTATGAATATTTTCAAGCTAGCTTGTGCACTGACCGACCCCCTTCCCAAGTGATTTTAGGTGCACAGATCGTCGCGTTGATTCAAGATTTCTCGAAGAGTTCTCATAAATGATGTACCTTATTGACTTCAAGCCTAACAGTGATATACTAATATCGCTACACACATATCATTTAATCGTAATTTTCTACGATAATTGAATACATTAGATCTTAGAATGGTTATATCAAACAAATTGTCATACGCATTCAATCTGAGTGTGATGTTCACTTTTAAGTCATGAATACGGTCAAAAAGCTTCAAGAACTACAAAATTTATTAAGAAATATCTTCTTATTTTTTTTGTTCTCGACTTGACTTTTTTTTTTTTATTTTTTTTTTTTTGGAGTATAGCGTTTATAATTTTTTAAAATATTATAAATTCAAAATTTTTAAAATGTTAATTTGAATTTTATATTATTAAAGTTTAATTTAATCTTTTTAAATATATTTTAATTTCTTATGTGGGTTGGGTTATAAGTAATGTCTTCTGAGTTTGCCGCGTCAGTTAAAAACTTTTCGTAAAAAAAAAAATAAAAAAATAATCTCAGATTTCTTATATATCAAACCAAAATAAATAAATAAATCAACAGACGGATACAGGATTTTTCAGATGAGAGGAACAGAGGCCCAATCCATAACATGTAAAAAACAGAAAAACCCAATCGTTCTGGATCCATGGGCTCGAAAAATTAAAGCCCAGACAACAATATTTCTAATCGGATTATGCCCTATAAATTTCAACAACCACAAAACCCTACCGCACCAGTTCGCCGTTTGTCCTTTCTAACCATGGTGAGATCTCGGATTCTCGTCCCTTTGATTTTCGGGGAAAATGAAGAAAACTGAAATATCCTTTTTTTTTTCGGGAAAACAAACAAAAGTAATCTATTGATGAGGATCTATAACTATATATTTGTGGAATGTTGATCTGATCTTCCCTGTTTTGTATGTCTTTTTTATCAGGCAGGTGTTGAGACGGACGTTGCAGCAGCCGCCACCGCCCAGCCAAAGAAGAGAACGTTCAAGAAGTTCAGTTTCAGAGGAGTTGATTTGGATGCCCTCTTGGACATGTCCACTGATGAACTCGTCAAGCTCTTTCATGCCCGTGCTCGCAGAAGGTGACTTCTGCTTGAATTTACTCTGCCGCATTCTCATTATCAGTGAACTTTGTTTCTTGACTGCTTAGTTGGATTAGACCCGCCAGTTACGGCAATTTGTTAATAAGATTTTTGGATTTTATGCCATATTTCTATCCAAAGGGGGAAAATTGTTGGAAATATACATAGGCCTAGTCCAATTCTCCATTCTTCTGTACAGAAAATCTAATTTTGTTGCTTTGATTTCAGGTTTCAGAGGGGTTTGAAGAGGAAGCCGATGGCTCTGATCAAGAAGCTGCGCAAGGCGGTAAGGGTTTTTTTTTTTTTTTAAAGATAGATGTGCTTTTGGTTTTGAAATTGATTACTGCAACACCTGATTCTTGTTTCTTGATGCTTTTTAGCTGTGTTTGGGCTTTTCGTCTTATGAATTATCATGTCTTTCAAAGTACATTTGGAAGCTTGCGAAATATCTCCATTTAAATCTTTTGGATTGTTGTTAAAGCTCCACGTTACGAGCAAGGGAATTCTTTTGGGTCCTTGCATATGAAAATGTTGAAGAGAATCTCCGATATTTTACCAGACTGTTATATTTGTTCATGATCTGGAAAGGTGCTTTTTCATGTAGCTTCTATTTGGATAGTTACCAATTTGATGTTATGGCCATAATTTATGAGTTGAGATGTGTTGGAATTGATTTTATGGTTGGTAGATAACTTGCTTGAATGCTCATCCATGGAGAGGCAAGCCCTCTTGGGCTTTTGTTAAATCAATTTTGTATTGACACTCAGCTGTGTCAGCCGGGTTCTTTTATGTTGAAATTTCTGCTTGCCAGGATACCTTAATTCTTCCTAATATTAGTATGATCTTGTGGCTTTGACTGCTCGAACAGAAAAGGGAAGCTCCACCTGGCGAGAAACCTGAGCCTGTTAGGACTCATCTCCGCAACATGATCATAGTACCTGAAATGATTGGTAGCATCATTGGTGTTTACAATGGGAAGACTTTCAATCAGGTTGAGATCAAACCTGAAATGATTGGCCACTATTTGGCTGAGTTCTCAATCAGCTACAAGCCTGTTAAGCATGGAAGACCCGGTATTGGTGCCACTCACTCGTCCAGGTTTATTCCTCTCAAGTGAAAGTTTTGCCCATGCATGAACTGTCAACCTCGTGTCAGTGTTTTAGTGCACCGTAGCGTTTTCGCTGGCTTTATTCTACTGCCTATTATTCTCCGCATTTCCTTGTCTCAATGTTTAAACAATGCATTTTGTTGTCTCAATGTTTGAACAAGAGAGGTTTAACTGTTTTATCAGAAGTCATGTTAATTGATTAAAATGGCTCGGTATGATACCTTTTTTGGAGCATCTCTTTTTTTTTTTTTTTTGGGTTTTTTGAACAACCTAAATAAAGTCCTTTTTCCACTCTGATAAATAAGGGATTATATCTTCGATGGTCTGCGGAAGAATATGATGCGCTGGATACCCAGGCCCAGAATGGCTGCGAAAACCTTTTTGCCCGTAGGGTGGCCGAGGTTGAACTGAAGTTAGCAAGATTCTAATTACACACTTACAACCCTTTTTAAGTCTAATAATAGATTTTTCATTGCCCCATTAAACCATAGAAGAATGTTTTCTCTGCAAAGTCTGACGTTGGGAGGTGCAATCAGAAGGGCTGGGATTTTATAATCGCTTCTCAAGGGCTTTTAGCGGCGAGGAAGAGCACACCGCTCCAAATATCAATCAACTCTTTCTTTCGCTGACCAAAAAATATAAATAACCAAAGGGAACTTAATGGATGCTCGCACTATTTTGTTGTTTTTCTTTTTTTTTTTTCGGTCTTAAATATGGAGAAAGCGTTAAAGCATCGTCAGCCTCTCGGTTCCATCCTATACATGGAGGAGCTTCGGGGTCAAAATGGGCCATTTAATAGATCTCTGCCCAAAAAAAGGTGCCACTCACCTATTCATCAGCATTGCGGAGGACAACTCGCTCAAGGGTCCCAGGAGGCCTCTGGTCCTATACGGTTTTATTTATTTTCCAGGTGTAATAGCCTTCCCTAGGACAGAAAAAAGCATTGGGAGGCCAACCCGTCGTGAAAAAGTCCGCAATATTCCAAGATTCCATCCGTTTGTGAAGGAGAAAGCCTTTCATGTTCGAAAACAACAAACGAGGGGGGCATATAAACTTTTTACCAATTTTGGGCCTCAAAGTGACCAATCTGTCTACGGTTGATCTCAACATACGCAGGATCGAGTAGTGATCAGAACGGCACGAAACGCTTTGCATTCGAATTCTTTAATGACGTGACATTTTGGTGGAAGCATAAATAGACAATGCGTGAAAATGGGAGAGGAGGCAGCTACCCTTTTCAACGAGCCGTACTCATTTCTGGCTACTGCGTCTACCGAAATAAAGAGGGTACTCCATAATTCTTCTTCTTCTTCTGCTTCTTCTTCTTCTTCTTCTTCTTCTGCTTCATCTTCTTCTATTGTTCAGGTCGCAGAGCCAGCAGCAAGCCTAGCCACTAGCCAATGGATATAGGCCACCGTGCTCCCCTCATCAGACACGCCAAGCCCATTCTGCTTTAAATACACCGGGTTGACTGATGTGAACGCTTAGAAGACCTAACTGCCACAAATTGCTTTCCCAATGGGAACAGGCTTATTAAATTCTGTTTTCTGTTGCATCCTTCGTCCTCATAAGGGGAGGTTAAAAAAAAAAAATTTTGTGCACATTATTAATCATAAAATTTAACTATAAAAATATTTAAATTTTAAATTATATGTATGAAATTCAAATTTCAGTCTTTATGAACTAAAGAAAAACGAAATTCGTTCACAAAATTTACTTAAAGTCTTCCTTCACGAAACAATAAAATATTATTCTTACTTTTTTATTTTTTAACCCGAAAAAACATGTTTTCATGCATCAAAATTAGGCTTTACTCTTTTAACCAATATTGTTGACATGCTTAGTTATTTAACAAGATTTTTTTTTTTTTAATGAGACTCACTTTTTAAGTGAGATAAGTTAATTCGATGTTAAATATAAAAAAATAATTAAATAAATTTGTAAGATATAAAATGATATACATAATAACTTATAAAAAATACATAAATATAATAACTATCTTATCAAACATCTCGAACAGTTCAATCACTGGCCTCGAAATCTTGGAAGGTTAAGAGATTTATTACTAGAGAAAACTAAAAAATCATTTTTACAATAATATACCAATTTCATTATTTCAATTATTATAAAAAGGAAAGTGCCGCGCAATGTCTTGGAGCATGTAACGGTTCCGATGTCAACAGCGCTCTAGCATGCTCCGACAAGCAGCGTTTTTTCCTAAAGCAAAAGGCAATTTTGTGCTTAGAAAAAATACTTTTATATTATAAAAGGTATAGAAGAAGAGTAAACCTATCGAAAAGGAAAAAAGATTTTTGGTCAGCCAAAAGGTAACTAAGTCATGAGCCATCTGAATATATACATACTGAAAATAGCACGTAAAAGTAAATTTACTTGTTTTCCAAAAACCAAAAAAAAAAAAAAAAAAAGCCCACCATTTTCCAAATCTTTGTCGAGCATAAGGTACAAAACATCTGCAAAAAAATATTAATCTTTTTTTTTTTTTTTTATGCCGAGGGAGGAAAAGCTCAGTCACGGGAGTAGCACGTGGGGGAATGAATATCTCCTTTTCCTTAACGAACATGCTTTCGGTTGCATTGAATGATGTTTAAAGTTTCGACAGTCAAATTACGTTGTCCAATTAAAATTTGTCAAACCACAAAAGCTAATAGCGAGAAAATGGGAAATCTTTCCAATTTTGAGGATACAAAATTATACAATTATAAAAATATGTAATATCTCTTTTTTTAGGTATTATAGAATATTAATTATATGTAATATAAAATCTTATTATTTAACGAATCTCAATTTTAATTTATTCATTGTAATATTAGTAAATTTACGTTCTTTTACATAAATAAGTTCATAAATTTGGGTTAGGAAAAAAAAAAAAAAAAGGCGAAGCCCCAAAAACCAAATCTCAATCTGTCGGGGTTAACCAATGCTGTCCCCTCCACTATATATATCATCCAAACAAGCCCTAAACATACTCTCCCTCTCGCTCTCTCTCTCTCTCTCTGTGCACGCGCGCATCACATCTACATTGTCTTTCAGGGTGTCCGTACAATCAGATCATGGCAGTGGATGCGCTGGGCCTCCGCAAGGACGGCCCTCCTCACAGCTTGTCCCTCGCCATAACTCCGGCGCTGAAGGGGGCGGATCGTCATCGTGACTTCGGGGTCGAGGAAGCGAGAAAGGCGCGTTTTAGAGGCGTCCGGAAGAGGCCGTGGGGACGGTTCGCCGCCGAGATCCGGGATCCCTGGAAGAAGACTCGGAGGTGGCTCGGCACTTTCGACACAGCTGAGGAGGCCGCGCTCGCTTACGACGAAGCCGCCCGCTTCTTCCGCGGCCCGAAGGCTAAGACCAACTTCTTGCACGTCCCCTTCTCCACTCCTCCTCCGCCTCCGCCGCCGCCGCCGACACCGCAGGTTCCTATCTTGGATGGTGGAGCCGTCAACTTCTGGAGGCCGTCGGTTTACTTTTCTGGCGAGCCAATGGCCATAATGCCTGCCCCAGAGATTCCGGTGAGAACAGAATATAAGAGCTGCAAGCTGGAGGACGTGATCGTAGACGTGGACTTCAGCGATGAGAGGAAAACGGAGATGGTGAGAGAAGAGAAGAAGCCCTTTCTGTTTGACCTCAACCTGCCAGCGCCTCTCTTTTGAGTCGCCGGCGCGCGTCTTCTGGCCGGACTCTCCCCGGAAAGAGCCGTTTTCTAGACTAAATATCGTTATTATTGGTTTACATTTTTACCCTCTCTTTCTCCCGGCGGTTAGTTTTTGTGGTTTCGACGATGTACAGTTTGAAGGTTAGGGAAGTGATTAATTGGTATGGAGCTTATTAACGGCAGGTTTACGAACAGTTGAAACATTTCTCCTGACATCAATCAAAAACAATGATCAATTGATCCGACGTTCGGGATGCTCCCGTCAGCGAATTATTCAAGTTAAAAAAAGACTGCAAAAATGAGGCCCACTTTTCGTAAAATTATTGTGGCCGATGTGCAAAATTGCTACGATGCATGACAGGCTTATCGGAAAGATAAATCATTAAAAATACGATGCCCCCCCATTATTTTCCGTCGACCCTAAAATAATATTTGTCAACAAAATATATTACCCCACCCCCCACATGTCTACGTCTCACACGGTCTCCCACTCGAGCGTTATATAAAATTTTTACTCAAAACGTAAAATTTTTGAGTTGTCTTTCCACCACTCTTCATCAACCAAAAAGTCGCGAAAGTTTAATCGGAAAGGTCTAATTTAAATTTTTTACTCAAGAATGGATGTTTTTAATTCGATTTTAAGAGCACTCGAAGGCTTATTTAGTATTATTTTGGTAGGTGGCGCCATCTTTATGGGACCTAAATTTGAGGGTTTTTTTTTTAAAAAAAATAATTATTTGTATGAGAATTTTTTTTTTAAAAAAAATTTATATAAGTTATAAAAATATTATTTTATAATCAAGTATAACACAATTTATTTTTTTATATTTTATGTAATGTAGATATATATATATATATATATATATATATATACACACAGAGTGAGTGGGTTAGTTGATTACCATGCATTCACCCTTGTACCATCGTTCGTCGTGAGAGCTCTTTTAAAAAAGTTTTAATGAGATGCGCGGCGCAGACCAGCGAGACTCGTGCAACGCCTCTCTAGACAGCGGTGGTCAAGCTAGCCTAGTCTCGGCCAGCTCCTCCGCCTCTCACGAAATGACAAAGCGGTCATTTCATTTGGCTCGTTTGTTTTTTTTTTTTTTTAAATTCTTTTTCTTACATCAGCTTTCTTCACCGGTTTGCTTTGCTGCTGTTACGAGTCCACTGGCGGCCCCACTGCTTTGCTTTCGCCCATCAGGTCCCCGGCAGCTTTTTGACTGCCACTTTTCAAACTTTTCCAATTTCTCACGTTACCCGCACGCTCTCGGACAGCCCGCTTCTTCTTTTTTTTTTTTTTTTTTTTCTCTCTTTATTATTTTACTTTTCTTCTCTTCGGCACGCGTGATGGCCGCGGATGCCAGCATACGACAAAGATTCTCCTCCCCCGTTTAATTTATTTATCACTTTTAATTAATTAATTAATTAATTACGATTCCGTTTGTCCTCCGCCAAACTTCATTAACGCTCTGCCCCAAGCGTTCGGTGATTTACGCGTGTAATTTTTTTGTTAACGGAAAAATTAACTATTTGAATATAAATTTCTCTACTCTACTCGTGTGGCGTCGATGGCTGAAGACACTGTCACGGGGAAAATAAATATAATTTATATACGAATTTATTTTATTTAATAATTATTATCATTAAAAAATTATAAAAAATTACAATTAACCCATAAATCTTTATTCATTGCGTTGTGTTCGTTTTATTTTACGTTTTATCATAATTTTTTTTTGGAAAAATAAGATGTGATGTTAGACGACTTCATCTTCGTCTATTTTAATTATTTATCTCTTTCAAACTTGCCGAGTCCAGATTGTTGGAGCCAGCGTACATTTCCTCTCTAATATGCACTGTTTTCTTCTTCTTCATAGCCACGTACCCGGAAAATAAGCAAGTCATAGGAAAATGATTGAGTTCATCGGACGATGGGGCTCATAGATTCCATCTCGTGGTATCGGATGCACTGGATTAATTATATGGTCTTGGCCCATTTCGCGTCGGCATTGTGTTGGGCCGCCAAACCATCCACCTTTATACTCTTCAGTCTGTTGGACCTTTGCCATAATTTGTCTCACCGCAAGGAGCGTTGTGGGGTGGCAACAGAGAACCTATTAAAAATATAAAATAATTTTTTTTTTATTAAAACCCCCCCCCCAGTCGGCCAACAATCGAAGAGTACGGTGAAAGCAAATTAACTGCAAATTGAAATGGCTGGTCTGAATTGGGAATCACGCTACGCACCAAGAAAGACTTGGAAAGCCTACTTGTCAATAAACTAGATTTGTTGTGGACGTCAAATTTTCTTCATCAGCATCATTCCACTCACCAAATTTAATCTCCCTGATTGGCCCTCTCCTAATCACAATTAACAAGAGATAACGCAGCTGGTCAAGATCTCCATGTTACTTTTTTTTCTCCTTTCAAGATTGAAAATTATGCCGTAACCAACATCGTCGAGTGAATCATATGGTAAATGAATCTAACCACACCCGACCATAATTAATTAATTAATTAATTTTTTTAAAGAAAATATTAAACAAGCATATTATTTTGTAAACACCATAATATAAATACATCGCATAAATAATATTTAATATTATATAATATATTTTATCAAAAAAATTTAAAATTTTATTTGAAATATATATTGGATTAAAGATTATCTTATATATTATAAAGGTTACTTTACCTACATGTGTCTCTAAGACGATACCCACCTAATGAAGTCCTTTTCCTTTTTGGGTATGTGTAATTGATTGACTACTATCTTTTTGGTGGTAGGCAAACAAGAAAAATGGATTCAGCCTCAAGTCAACAATGGAAATTTGACCAACCCCAATTGAATATTTGTGGTCCATGGTAATTTTGAATTTCTCTCTCTCTCTCTCTCTCTCTCTCTCGCTCTTCTTTTTCTCAAAAGGGGTTACTTGGTGTTGCTGAGGAGGTTGTTATGACTGTACACCAACCATGACCTTAAGTGGTCAGACAGAATGTATTGCTTTGATAACATATCTTCCAAGATCTGGGATTTTTGTCCTAGAACAAAATAAATTCCATTGGAGGTCCCATAATATAACGCTAAACTAAAGCATGATGGTCATTGTTGACCCCTTTACCAGTCACATGCCTTGTTGGTTGGAACACACTTCAGAATTTGATTCCCTTGAATAATTCCCTCACAAAGCAAGTGGGAAAAGAGAAATTTTATTAATTGGTGGTTGCATATATTGTTCTTTTACTTTTTCTGGATTTATCGATAAGGTTGAGAAAGAAAGATTAGGGAATCCCAAATCTGGTCGATGACCAAGCAAGTTGAAATAGCCAATGTGTACGTTTCCAATCAATTTTTGACCTCAACTTCGTTTAAATGTCAACGAGTTTGCGGGTTTTGACGAGCCAACTCCTTGCTTTCAAATAGTCCGAAATAACAGCTGAAATATAAGAACCTCGAATGAGATTGAATTCAATGCCTTCCCTATCTGAACCGCTCCTCGTCTATCTTCTTAGGTGAATTACAATGCCAGATCACGAGAAACAATCTCTTCGTGTTATGGATAATATAATCTATCATGTCGTGATCATTCTCAGTAGATTAGTTACTCTTATTTTATTTCTATTCCAAATGACTGAATCTCAACCTTTAAATTAGAGTACACAAGGCAATTCCTACTTTTAAATGCTGGGATAGGCACTATGCTAATCTTGGAAAACAACAGTTCATGGAATACCTCGCCACCTCAACACAACCTATTTGCCCATTACCAGAGATCATAAAAAGAGAAACATTGCATTTGTGCATTCTGAGTCCACTAAGTTCCGGAATAAGTAGTAATCTCTGAAATGTTATAAAAAGCCTATCCAGATGTAAAGAACAATGGTTTAAGCCATTTCATCAACTCTGCAAAAGGAAAAACAATAAAGCTCCTAAAACTTTTTTCCCAAGCATTGATTGTCAAAACAGATTTGAGTCCATACAATCTGAAGGCCCCATTTTTTAGATTTTTATTTGACACTGTGCAGGCCTGCAAGCTTGCCTGCCAAATCACCAGTAAGGCTTGGCAAAGCTGACACCCTAAACCCCTAAAAAAGCTGCTCCAAATATTTCCCAGGCTTGAACCATGCAAAATATGTACAGGAGCCGTTCATACACGAACTCTTGAATAACTTAATGGAGAGAAGCTCGAAATGGATTTTGCTCAAGGATTATGTGTTTGCAGATTGTGATGGTACCCTTGGGTGGTTGTGTTCGCCTTCATAAGTAACAATGAGCATGGAAGGTTCTTCCAAGCACCTCTCCACATGCTTCCTTGCAGGACAGCCTCTCATGCTGCTACACTTGTAATATCCCCTGCACATATGGAAAAGGATTTCACGCTTCAAACAAGTTCCTTGAAGAGTTGGTGTTACAAGCAATTTGTATGATATAGACACCTGAAACTGCAGCTACAACTATTATATGTCAGTAATGTAAAAACCCCCGTAACTAAGAATGCAAACACACATCTCTTTTGGTGCATGTGCACGCAAACAGAAATATGGGACTACAGCCTTCAAAATTCGATCATGAATTATATGCAAAATGAGATGTGCAACCATAATTAAGCATTTCAACAGCCAATGGAGAGCCTCATATAAGCAGAGCATGATAAATAGAGAAGGTATCGATGCTAACAACTTCTCTGGGATCAGAATCATCAATGATTGTGCACCCTTGACTTGTGAAATAACAAGGAACTTGAGAAACAAATAAAAAACACAATGCCTATACCCAGTTCCAACCTTAGGAAGGCTTGCAAATCAGTCATGAACAAAGGACATAACTAAAGATGACAC
Organism: Bruguiera parviflora; assembly: GCA_019804595.1. NCBI lineage: Eukaryota > Viridiplantae > Streptophyta > Magnoliopsida > Malpighiales > Rhizophoraceae > Bruguiera > Bruguiera parviflora. The sequence goes on along the minus strand of CM034052.1, from coordinate 7,330,271 downwards.
TCGGATTTGCTATCAGTACATTCTATGTGTGATAGCAGATGAATGAACACGAGGATATTAATCTCCTTTGTTCAGTGTTACAATTAGCCCGCCCACCTGGGGGGGGGGGAACCTAGACACATGGATAGACAATTGTCAAGGTACTATGTTGTCTGCTTTATGAGCAATTGATACTTGCTGTACATATCAAATTGAATGAACGGGACAAGCAAATCTGCAAATAAATGTTAGCAAATCAACAGAATTGCAAGTCAACCTAAACATATGTCAAAGACTGAAAAATGAGAATACCGAGGATGAGGAGAACCCTTGATGGGCTTCTGCCCGTACTTCCTCCACGAGTAATCATCAGGTGGGATATCAGCCAACTTATTACTTATAGCAGGTACCTTGATCGACCTCTTCACCCTATGTTTCCTGCCAAAGAGCACAGCAGCTAAAGCAAGTGCTAAAATAAATGTCAAAAGGAAAGAAAGACAACCGGAAGCTTTTAGTTAATGAATCAGTAACTAGATTGACCAGTGCAAGGAAACTAATCTAACCTCTTTTTTGAGCAATGGCATCTACCACTACTTCCACATTTCACACTGCCATCCTCTCCCCTCAGAGAACACTTCCTCTTGTGTTGCTGTGAACTCTGACCTGAAGAGCGAGGGCCACCAATCAAATGGAATGTGCTTCCGTCCAGATTAGCCACGCTCCCGTCTATACTCAAGGAAGACATGAAAGATCTATTGGATGACAATGTAGGTGTACAGCTGGAGCGGTCAAAATTCAGGCTAATCCCATTGTTGCTTTTTCTAAACATTGTCTCAGCTTGCTGCTTCATTTGCTGCTGCTGCTGAAGCTGTAACCGTTGTGACAGCTGTTGTTGCTGTTGCTGTTGCTGAAGGAAGTGATAATGTGTTGGTGGTGTTTGCTGGACAAGCGGAAGATGGCTCTTCCCATTTGAGCTCAACTCCAAAGATGGGGTTGCCAAAGATAACGAATTCTTGGAAGTTGAACCCGATTCTTGAATCGGACGGTTATTAAGGAAGTTACGAGATTGCAGAAACTGAAGATTAAGATTCTTGGATGAGTGGTCTGTTCTATGGTGAGGGTTGTCTAAGAGGATGCTTTGGGACAAAGGGTTTGGCAACTTCTTAAGTTTCCTTACTCTTGCATGACCTAAACCACTATTAAGAAGAGAAACAACCCTTTTGAACTTGAACACAGCCTCTCCAGTTTCCACCACTAAATTTTTATACTGGACCTGGTCTTGAGGTTGGGACAATAAGCTTAGAACTTTATGGCAGTTCTCCACAGCTGCCCTGTTCGCCTGTTCAACCTCCTCCATATTGATTCCACAACCTCCCAAATCTGAAATCACCCAAAACCCAAAATACCCAGACCAAAACAGACCATAAAATCTCCAAAAATCTAGTCTAGCTATGGATCTTCATAACAAAACTGAAATGCCAAACTGGTTCTGTCAGGTGAAATAAAGACCACAAGTATTTTTTAATCAAAATTACAGCAAATCCAGCTTTCTCAAAAACAGGCCTCTGGAGATTAGATTTAACACAGTGTCACTGAAAATTAATGGAAAATGATAGACAATCAGATGAGATAGCTATTTGGTCAGATTGAAAAATGATAAAATCGTGAGTAGGTAGAGGAACAGACCTCGGTGGACTCTGTGGTGGTATGAAAGCCCTGGACAAGAGCCTTTTTGAGGCTTAAAATTGTGAAAGTAGAAGACTTTGTTTTCGCCTTTGCTTTAGAATTCTCAACACATCCCACAAGAATACTAAGCTCCCACCTTTACTTTATTAATGTTTTTTTTTTTTTTCAGTCCTGTCTTTTATTTCTGTTTTTCCTTACACGAGGGAGGGGGAGAGAGAGAGATAGAGAGAGAGAGAGAGTGAGAGAGAGAGGAGTGAGAGCAGAGAAATGAAACTGCCATCAGTGTCAAAGATTTCAAAGTGGGTCCTGCTCAAAGACCCTTGTAAATCCCTTTTTCTCCACACAACTTCAGCTGTTTTTGTTTAGGAGTTTTCTCTCTTCAACTCAAATCCCATTTAAGCTTCAGTTTTACCACTTCCTCACTCAGAGTCTGACTTGATTACCAGTGAGTTTATTGTTCTTACTCTCAGTCTCACTGAAGATTTGGCCTTTTGTTGTGGAAATTGCAATAAATGCCCTGGCCTGCTCTTTGGAAACCCATCTCTTGTAAGAGATACTGTAAGTATATATATATATATATATATATTATATTATGTTGGCATTGTCTCTGCCTGGCGTATAAGATTTATGAATGTAAGATTATTACGAATGTGCGTTGAAACGTGATATTATTACGTTACTAGTTGATTTTAAAAAGGTTGTTGTGTTCGGTGTAGAAAAAAAAATTTTAAGTTTTAATTCTGTTGTTATAAAGGACAACAATATCACTGTATTATGGTATATATTAAAACTATTTTGACGAAATCGAATTATGTAACGCCCTATAATATTATATCAATTACGTGTAATTCGCTTATGTAATTTTATAACCATCACAACAAAAATTTTAGATAATTTTTTTTCAAAAATAAATAAATAAATAAATAAATAACTATATATATTTATAGAAAACGAGAAAAATATTAGCTAAAGGCCAAAAATCGGCTGTGGCCCTCCTCCGTGTCCCTCTGCTACCTATTGCGTGCGCAGCCGCTGGATCTGTCAAAAACAGGAAAATGCCCCGTCAAAAAGTGGGACCCACACATAGACTCCTGCATTAGCCGTTGCGAAATCAGCCAGCCGCATTGTGCCACGCAAAAAGCCCCCCCGGGGCTGAAAGTCTGCCGCAAGCCCACCAATATGTTATGTCGTTTTGACCACGGAGCTCCGTTCGAGTGACGCCTGCTATACTGCGCGGGAGGAGCACGGCCTCACTAGGTCGACTGATTAGAATGGGGCCCACCGGGCCCATCTCGTTGACTCGGCACCCCCTCGAATTGATTTATTCGGTCCAATTAAAAAGTAGTTGCTTTTCCACGGGGATAACTCGCCCTCCCGCCGTGTCCCCCCCCTCTTCCTACAAAGAAAAGAAAAAATTAATTTATATCACTTAACGATAAACTTTTGTGCAGTCTCAGCACAAAATTATTATTTTTTTTTTCGTGTATATATATATATATATATATTTTTTTTAAAAGAGGTATTGTGCTGGCTATTTCCGCTTGCCCTCTGCAAAGGGTGGTTTTTATGTCCTAATCAAAGGTTTCTGCGCCCTAAATCTCATGAGATTACTGTATCATTTAGAAGAATAATTAATAATAAAACAAGCAAACAGGAGTCGTACCTACTGGTGGTGGGGGCAAGAGGTGACCTTGTGTTTTTTTGGACTGAATCAATCAATGTGTTGATTAAACGGTGACGCTACAAGTCCTAAGATAACACAAAAGTGATGTTATCGTGGGACATCAATAATTGGATCTCTCACGGTGCTTTCCCATTTTATGAATCATAATTGGAATAATAATTTTTTCTTTCCAGCGTTTACTTGAGTGTATAGAAAGAGTAATAACAGGCATCGCCAAAATTTCCCATTGACCCCTCAGACTATTTTTCAAATACTTATTTCAATATTTATTTCTTTAAATTCATCCACATCAGTCTAATTGTCGAGGTCCATATCGGTCGTATCACTTTCTCGAGAAGAATATAATTATTCTTGCATTTATGCTTGGAATCTCTTTTACGGGCACGCGTCCTAAATACACGGTATCCTCTGATCGGATGATTCAATAAATGTGAGACTCATGCGCATGTCCAGACATGAGCGCAGAACCCATTCCATCACAAGCTGTGTTTTTGGGCAAAGCCAGGTGTGCCGGAAAGGTTGCCCCCGGGAGTCCAAATCAAAAAGGGTTCCCAGTGCAGTGCTCGGACAAGAGACCCGCAGAGTCCCACTCGCACTCCGCGGCGTCTCTCTCTGGAGTCCGAATAATTACTACACAAATAAGCTTCGTCGATTGTGAACCCCCAAAAAAACAAAAAACTACAGTCAGTCTCTGTGTTGTGCTCCGAGCTTGCTCGTCTGCCCTTTTCAGTGCTAGTAGTCTTTTTTCCGTTGCTTGATTTTCTTCTGTTTTTCTCGCCGGCGGATTAAAATTCCGCATATTCTCCTCGGTTTCTCCTTTTGCAACCTTTTCTAATAAAGCCGCTTAACAAATATAGACAACAGAGAGACCCCATTCAGCATTTACAGTTTAATGCAAGAATATTACGATGACAGAGCATATGTTGATGCCAGGGGACAAATTTCTTTCGTGCGTATTGTACTGTCTCTTCAAGCATACGGTTTCTAGAGGCCTGTCTCGAATCGTGTTAGTTTTAGGCTAATGGCATCAACGTTTGCGCGAACAGCGTGTGAAAAGGATCGAGATTCGTAGAAATTGTGATCATAAATGGACAAGAAGGAAAAAAAAAAAGAAAGAAAGAAAGAAAAAGAGGCTGGCTAAAAGCACTAAAGCAGGACGAGGCAGAATTTCAACTTTTTAACGATTATGTAAAACGGGAACCCACGTAATTGTAAAAGGGATAAGCTTTTATCCTCAAGGCAGTTTTGCGAAAGCAAACATCTTAGGAGGGATCTTTTGCCACACGCACCTATATTAATTGTATGTGTTGCAGAGCTAATCATGATTGAAGGCCTTTCATTTTAGTGCGCTAAAGAAGGGTAACTCATTATTCATTTCAGATTCATTTGTCCTTGTCATATTCTTCCTCCAATTGCTACCCAAATGGGAATTTGCTTTGAAATTAAAAGGCTGATGGTCATTTCAGCTTTTTTTTTTCTTCTTCTTCTTCTTTATTCCTCCCTAGGATTCTCCCCGCAACCCGGAGGGGACTATTTCTTTGATCGGAGTGTAGTTCCTTTAATGGGTAATGGCTATTCCCTCTAAAACAAACACAAAAAGGCTAGGTTTGGTCGGGCTTCAAACCCACGAACCGAAAGCCTTCTGTCCGTGTCCTTTAAAATGCAGGATAATTTTCCACGGCCTTTCATTTCCCTTTCTTTTATTTTCTATCAGTCCGAGTCGATGGAGTTGTACGGGCTCTCATGGCACACGGGTCTTGCCTTTTTCAGCGGGTTCTAGCAAACAAAAGTAAAGGGTCTATACATTGGGATCCGAAGAGAAGGGCATAAACGTCCTACGATCAATGAAAGTAAAAGTGTTTGTTAAGAGGCTGTTTCTAGCATCTAGAAACAGGCACATTCTCATAAGCTCATTTCCTTCGGAACAGGCCAAATTGAAGAGCGTTCACGGTAGATCTAAAGGTTGAACCGAAGGAGGTGAAGCTTCCTCTTAATTTGTACTAAATACCCGGGAGGGGCTTTGTCCTGGCGTGAAAACTCGATCTGGTTTTGAAGTGGGGTGGCCATATTAGTGCTCTTTCTGGTCAGAGGGGGTGGGCACAATAGTCCCACGTGCATTTTTATTACTTATTGCAACAATAATCTTCAATCGGGAATAAATTCCACGAGTGATGTTCGGAAGTATTTGAGCCCTCACGATTCTGTTCTCCTTTCTTGCCTTTGCGTTATCGACCTCCCTTGAAATCAAAAACGAAAAAAATAAAAAGGTTTATCTATAAACAATATAATATTTGTCTAATCTACAGAAACTCTCAACCAAAGTCTCGGTAATTTTAGAGCTAAAATGAGTTTACATGTTATGCTTTCTGAAGTGTTGGGTTTAAAGCATTTTCGTATATTTAATAATTATTCTATTTTTCTAATAAAAAATTCATGATAAAATGCCAACCCATTTTAATTTCAATCAACCGTTACTCTTTAAATTTAACATCAAAGATTTCTTAATATATTACCGTCAAATTCGATTTCAATCAACCATTATAAAATTCTTCATAAAATTTTCAGTTAATTTTAATTTTATTATTAATTAACTACTACTCTTCAAATTTAACTCAAATATACCAGTAATATATATATATACTATAGGGCTCTTCAAGCCTGCAACCACGACCCTTTGAGGACTAATCTCCAAGTTTAATACCTACTAATCTCTCCTATTTCACAATTTTTATTGACACTAATACCTATTTTTAATTTTGAGTTTCTTTTATTTTCTAGGCATGGTAATTTTGAAGAATAGTGAAGTACATGCCTTGGATGAGGGTTATGATGACAATGAAAATTAGGTCAGTTTTGATCATAGCGGTGAAACACGAGTCTTCATTAATACTACCTTTTTGATTTCCAGTCATGAAATTTTGATCCGTACAGTTAGTTGCAGGTTTGGGGAGCGAAGGAAGGTGCCTACAAGTTCAAGCCTACACCAATCCCCTGCATCAATGACATATTTCCTCCTTTGAATGTCCCTACTTTGCAGTCCTTGAAGACAACAACAGTGAGATCTTCTGCATTGCGAGAATGATCACTGGTTACATTACGTATAGCATATAAAATTTCAAACTCATAAGTTGGTAAACTTATCTCATCCCCACGAGACCTTTCAATCTATCTCTCACCGATTTTGTTTACCAGCATTGATTTCGCAATTTAATCTTGATCCGATCCAATTCTCCTGACATAGTAAGCTTTTGCAAGTCCTCTGAGACCTTTCGTTTTAACTCCTGGCTATTGTCCAGCTTATTGAAAGAGACTGGGTAGCACCGAGATCTTTGTCTATCTTTGAAAGTTCGTTAATCTTTCTAATTTTATTAAATTAAAATTTTTAGCCTTTATTTTAAAGTTCTCGTGTTATAACTTTAAAAACAATAAGAAAAAAAAATAGAGAGAAAAACTCGTACATTACACAAATTTAAAATTTGAAATTTTAAAACTCGTATACCATCCCTGAGTGGGCGACGCCATCTTTTTACTTTTAGGTCGGGCGCAGGCCCAGACCCACCTCATTATCATCCCCGCCTTTTGACAGGTGGCCTACATTGCAGGTGGAACTAGTGCGAAGTATCTGATTTGCGGCGGCGAATCGCCGTTTTATTTTAGAGTCTCTATAATTGCAAGATTATTCTCACATGGGAAGCAGAGGTGACATAGAAGCATCCCGTTCTCAAAAGAGATGCCAACTTCGCCACTAGAATCAAGCCAATGGTCGAAAAGAGCAAATAAGTGCAGTCACAGAAGCCAATGTACCTACCTACAAACCAATTTTGCCAAATTGTGTCTAAAAGAAAAGAAATTCCGTTTTTTTCAAACCAACATATCACCTAGGGCAATGAATTCAGAAACTCACTCCATTTCATATCCAGAAACTCACTTCAATTCACCCTCAACTTAAGATAAGTCAAATTCCTATTCTAGCAGCCCAAAAGGTTATTGTTTCCTCCCCCTTCCTTTTTTCCCTGGTTGTGATTCCATCTGTTCTTTCCCCGTAGCTTCTGACATATCCACTGCATATGGAGAAAAAAAGCAGATTAGTTGGAACAACCTCGACACATCAAGATCTTCTAGTTTTTTATTACTTTCCCAGAAAGGTTCGTTTTCAACTTCATGTAAATAAAGGAAGCCTAATTTTTGCAAAAGAAATTTAAGAGAGATATTATACCATCGGGTCCCCGGGACATCAAAGTGAAGAATATGTTGTTGAGTTTCTCCATCTTCTTAGCATCTTGTGCCTGGTCGGTTTTAAATTTGAGACACTGGCAGAAGGCCGAAAAACCCACCATGTTATTGAAGGCACCATTGTCACGAAGTGTTAGAAACCATTCCAAAGACAATGCAACTAAAAGGTAGTTTCATGCAATTTTCCATCAACTTGTCCTAAGAAGGCATCATGTACAAGGGAAACCAACATTTTTGGATTAGTATTTCAGCAGCCCATACACAAATGGATCCAAGTAAACAAATGCCCTCTAAGATTGACCAGCTGGAGCTTGAGTTATTTCACAAAAGAAAGTTTCAGTAGTTCCTAGGCTCCAAAAGCATGGGTATGAGAATTGAAGTCCAATAAAGATTTCGATTGCAAAGATTCCCGACCACTTGCCTTTCGTCTCACTTCTTTTCCTTTCCATAGGGCAGATGGCAGGGGATGAGATGGGGCAATGATTAAAATGAATGCAAGGTAAACTAACCATGGCAAACAAATGATGCTATAAGGACTCCTTTCAATCAAACTTCTATTTTCAGATTCCCAGAACAGTATATAAAAATTATCATGACATCAATGATACAGGAGTCTAACCACGTTACACTTACAGGAAGACACGGGAGAAATGACTCCATTACGAGCCACACCCTAGATTTCATATCTGCCACCTTCCTAGGCAGGTTGATTGAGTAGTCTGTTAAGCGACATTTAGTTTACTCAAGTTTTGAAGAACATATATTCAAGCAATAGAAATTCAAAAGTTGCAATGCTACACAGACCAAGACATAATTCAAACTAAAAAACATAAAATCACGAATACTTTCTCACCGTCTTACAGAGACTAAGACCCAGATTCAATACATAGAAATCCACAATCTTAACAACTGAAACAAGCACTAACACACCATAAGTGTTCATAAATATTTTACGCAATCTAGCCTGCCAGGAAACCTTCATATTCTACAATAGCATGGCAACCCGATTCACGACAGCAATTCAAAACATAAGCATTTAACAGCATATTTCACACAGCCAATAAAATAAAATAAAATATCCAACATGCAAATGAAAGTAAACTTATAATCTAAGCACAGTATCAATAGCATTCCAACAAAACATTAAGAAAGAAAACATAAACCTAAAATCCATACCTCTTTGTTGTCAGTGACCTTGAGAACCAACTTGCCATCACAGTGTCGGTACTTCATGACGTAGCGCGTCTGTATCCCCGATTTTTGAAAACGCAAAACATACAAGTAAAAAAATAGAAATCAGATTACACAATAAAAATTGGAACAGAACAATGCAGCACCTCCTCCTCGCTAAAAGAAGGGAAAGAACTCATAGGTAATCCGATCAGAATCGGATCTTAGGGTTCACATAATGGAGAAAAGCGTGCAATGAATTTTCTGTTTCGTGGACCATCAAATAATCGTCAATTTTCTTGGCACCCAAACAGGAAGCCCAGTAAACAACGGAGAGAAAGGAACGTACAGAATCAGGATCGGCGCGGAACAATTGGGCCGATCGCTCGACGAACTCGTCCCAAGAAGTTATGTAGACCATCGCGCGGCGGAGATAACAGCGACAGAGAGACTGAAGATTTCAGGCAGTCGGGAAGGGGCGGAAGCGGCAGAGACTATGAGTCGCCGACGTGCGGCAGCATCCACTTTGGTGCGTTTTCTTGGGGACTTTTCTGCGGGGTTGCGTGCGGCCGTAAATTCGGCCCGAGGTGCGACAGGTCAGTTAATGTCTCGTCCAATCGCACATCGCCAGGCGACTATAGGAAAAGTATGAGACCCACCTCACCAGAAACGGTGTCATTTTGCAGACAAATTTAAACGTCAGCTGGTAGCTGCTCACAAGGAACAAAACGGCTTCGCATTTTCCGCCCAAGCAACGGCTGGCATTATGTTGTCGTTTTGTTAAAGAGTGAACAATATAGACTTTGATCTACTGCGCAAACTGGATGCTAGAAAGTCAACAATATGGACCACTTCCGTTCTAAGTAGACCAGCCCTACTCATTTTGTGGGCCGCAGCGCCTTAACATTTGGCAAGGTAACCAGAAATGGATGGTCCAACCGGAGCCACCGTGACAGAGGAACACGGTCTGGTTGAAGAAGAACGAGAAGCAGTAGTAGCAGAAGCAGCGACAGAATATTCAAGCTCTACAGGACACGGGGCCAAAGGGACGTGGAAGCACGCGGCCTTCCACGTAGCCACAACAATAGCTACCCCTGCTGCTTATGCTCCGTTACCCTTCGCTCTTGCTTCTCTTGGTTGGCCACTCGGTAAGTTCCCTACCTACGCCTGCTCATGGTTGTTGGATACGTTTTATTCACAGGGACTGCGGTTCGTGTTTCCCTGGCATGATAGAACTAGCGCGAATCAGCGTTAATTGTTGCTGAGCTGACTCAGGGGTGAGCTGTTTGGTGGGCGCAACGCTGGCCACTTGGTATTCTAGTCTGTTGATTGCATCTTTGTGGGCATGGAATGGAAAGAAACAAGTTACCTATCGGAATCTTGCAGAGAGCATATTCGGTTAGTGCTCCCTCGTCTCCCTTCTCCCTTGAATCTTGCTCTCCTTCTCCGGCATATTTGGGTAGGAAATTACTTTCCCCTATCAATTTACAGTACTTTTTACCCGTGATTAACAAAGTTGTTGTATTGTTTTACTTTCTTCATTTCCGTGACTGAGATCTCTGTTTTTGTCCAAGTATCATGTTTACCAACCCAAACATAATATTCTGTCCTGGTTCTTTTAGGATTCTGGGGTTACTGGTCTATTGCGATTTTTCAGCAGGTGGCTTCTTTGGGCAACAACATTGCCATTCAAATTGCTGCTGGGAGCAGCATCAAGGTTAGTCAACTTCCAACCAATATTATTTCAGAGATTGAATCAGGATTATGCACCGTTACTTGGTCAATTTTGTTTTCCCTGCAGGCAATTTACAAATACTATCACAAGGATGGTACGCTAACTTTGCAGCATTTCATTATTTTCTTTGGGGCATTTGAACTTGCCCTCTCTCAGTTCCCTGATATCCACTCGTTGAGATGGGTCAATGCACTGTGCACTTTCAGTACAATTGGCTTCGCTGGTACTACCATTGGTGTGGCTCTTTATAATGGTAGGCTTGGGAGTTGTTTGTAATTTGAATGTTTATTCTTGCTATCAAAGCTGTCACAGTTACTCGCTTACTCCCTCAAGTTCACGTCTTTCATACCTTTCAGGCAAAAAGCTTGACAGAAAGTCAGTCAGTTACAGCATAGGAGGAAGCTCCTCTCTGAAGATCTATAAAGCCTTCAGTGCTCTAGGAACAATTGCCTTTTCATTTGGGGATGCCATGCTTCCCGAGATTCAGGTATTGTATTTTCATTTTAACTTGTATCTGACAACTTCTCCTATTTCTGCAACGAGCTTCTTTCGCTCTATAAGCAACAAAGTGTCATCCCTTAGGTCCCCATCTTTATCAAGTTATAGATGATTGGAAAAGTGAGAAATGGAAATCTATGCACTGAGTGACAATTTCCCTGCCAGAATACTGTGAGAGAGCCGGCAAGAAAGAATATGTACAAAGGCGTGTCAGCAGCATATGGTGTTATTATCTTGACATACTGGTAATTGGCATTCTCTGGATATTGGGCATTTGGTTCAGATGTCCAGCCTTATATATTGGCTTCTCTCACCATTCCAGAATGGACAATTATCATGGCAAATTTCTTTGCAGTTATACAGATATCAGGATGCTATCAGGTTCTCATTCTTACTTTTGTACTAAATTCAGATAACTTCATGGTCAATAAATATGGTACATTCCCCAGATATCACATAGCTATTCTGGTAAATTTCTTTGTTTAGATATACTGCAGGCCCACCTATGCTTACTTTGATGACAAGCTGGAAAGAAGTAAAAATGGTGGCAGCTTCCCTGCCAAAAGCCACCTCATTCGTCTGGTTTTTACCTCTATTTACATTGTTGTTGTCACTCTCATAGCTGCAGCAATGCCATTTTTTGGTGACTTCGTGTCCATATGTGGTGCCATCGGGTTCACTCCCCTGGATTTTGTCTTCCCTGCCCTTGCGTATCTGAAAGCAGGAAGAATGCCTGAAGACACAAAACTTCGCGTTTCCGTGAAGTCCCTAAATTTTTTAATAGCCATGTGGTTTTCCGTAGTTGCATTATTGGGTTGTGTTGGTGCCGTCAGGTTTATTTTGGATGACATCAAGACCTACAAGTTCTTCCACAACATGTAAACATTCAAAAATTTTGATGTCCAGAACCCTGTGCTGCAAATGACTTCACATGTTTATTACTGTTCAATTGATAATACGAAGCCATACAGCTTGTCCTTTTTTTTTTTTTTTGGGTTATATTTTTAAATAATCGTTTGCCTTAAGCTATTGATTCAGCAGTTTCCCTTTTGCATTTCAGATGCTAATGGATCATATCTTATTGACAAATTTTTTGATGAGCTTCACGGAGATTGGTTTTAATTTATTCCATCTAAACTGGGATGCAAGATTTATAATCAACTGTTCTGACGGCAAATCAGAACGGTCGACGATGCGTTCACACAGTTGCTTGTATACATAGAATTATTTTCGAACGAGGTTTTGTTGAAGAACAATATAAATAAGTGTTTTTGCTATGGCTTGGGTAGAACTAATATAATGGTAATCCTGGAAATGGGAAAAAAAATCTAAATATGGATTAGGGGGTTTCTCTTGCTACCATCAAAGAAGAATTGGAGCAGACGCAAACGGGGCATACTCTTTCTTTCTGATTTTTGTTAAAAAAAATTAATTGAATTAGGGAGGAGGGTATTTTTATGATTAAGGTCGGAGATTCATACCCAAGACCTTAACTTGCATGTTGTTTTCCATTTTGATCTATTGCAAAGGAAAATTTGGGTTTAGATTTCAGAACATTTCTAAGACCCGAATGGAAAAGTAAATAGTGCGGTGATGACTTGCAAGGAAAGGGAAGCTTTATTTTGCCGAATGGATATGCTCATCAATTGTTTGGATCCGTTTTGTAGCTTAGAGGTTTGACGTCCATGAATGCACATGGGCATTTGGAATGAATTTGTTTGATCTGCAAGAGAGTGGATGAGACAAAATTTGACTGCTCTCTATCATGAATACTTGCAGATGGTATGGCTATATCTGTTGTTTTTGTCGTTCTTGTTTTTGCCTGGATGTCAATATTCTCTTCAGATTATGCTGTTCTCTAAAACCATGTCTGCTGGTATAGCATCCAGTTTTATTTTTCCATGTATAGAATACACTGGTATAATATCCCAAGTAGAACATTGCGAGAAATTAAACATAATTTACAGTAAATAGGATGACCTTCTCAATAGTTGGCTTGATATGGTAAGGATAATGAATTTGGGAAGAACCAGTTGTGCGCGTATCTGAAACCACCCAAAGTTTTCAGTTATTGGAAATACTCGTGGTGACGTTGCACTTTCCTTCCAGAGACTTTGATTCTTAGCCTGACGGCATTTGTATTGGTAATGTACCATTGAGTCTCGGTCTTGTATTGTTCACGGTGACACTGCACTTTCCTTCCTGATTCTTTGATGTTCTGCCTGATGGCATTGGGATCGGTAACGTGTCATTGCCTCTCTGACTATTATTATATTTGTCTTAAGACAGCATTGGATTTTTTTCGAGTCCGTGTGTATTTATACTTTAAAGATTGACCAATTGCATGTCAGGCATGCGATTGATCCAGCAACACAGACACATTGTCAGGACACTCTCTTTGCCATGCATGGATGCATCCATTATCCATGCCTTAGATGGTTATCCTGATACTTGGACTGCCCCATGCTTGGTAGCAGGGATATGAGAGGCCATCGTGGAAGGCTGGATGCTTGCCACTAGGTCGGGCAACCTTCTACAACCAGATGATTTTCTTGGACAAGAGATGGCACAGACTTGGGCTTGGTTAAGAGTCTGAAATTGAACAGGATGACACTCAGCGAGCAGTAGGGTTGCACCGTGATGGAGTTCTGAAACCGTGGTTGGATATCGGTATTGGGAAGTACAAGGAATACCGGAGCAAACATCTCAACTATGATCATCCCTATTTGCAGCAGTGCAATCTCCACGAGTCATTGAAGCCAGAGAATGATCAGCGGCACTCTCTTCTGAGATCTACCATCATTGACCTGCTTCTTTTCCCAGGAAATTGGGGTCCTCACTTGATTCATTTAACAATTTCTTCTGTAAATTGAACCTCTTTTTTTTTTTTTTTCTCCAAAATACCGGCTATAATCTTTTAGGAGCTGAGTAGAATACTTGTATTTAGATACATTGGATCCAATTTCCCGCTAGATTGCTTCTCCCGTTGGCGTCTGTTAAATGGATGACGCGACGCGTGGAGGAAAGTGATTGGGCTCATGCAGATAGCGGATATCAAAAGAGGGGCTATCCGTGGGACAGGCTTTGAACGCATCATATTAACCGGTAAATTCTTCTGGTGCCCTAGGCTAGGTAGAAACTGGTTTCTGTTTTCATTCTTGTACTCGAATCCATTTTCTTCGCGATCCAGGGAAAATGGCCACCATTCCTGGCAGCACTCCAACTTCGTCAATCCCTCGTGCCGCTCTTGTACACAAACCATCAGTGGGAGTCTCATCCTCACCTGTTCTTGGTAAGATTTTCCCTCTTTGCATGCACCCAGTGTATGGAATTTCGTTGGGGGGAAAACTGGACTCTTTATATCATGCGATCAAATTTGTCCGTCAAAGTATTGGCCGCACAATCTTGTCAACAAAAAGGCTGCTTTCTGCTTTTTTTTTTTTTTTTTCTTAACAAGAAAAAAAGGGCTAGAAATTAGTGTAAGGAGTCTGACTAGAATTATTTGTTACAAGTTTCCAGTCAATTAGCCACTCGATACGTATGTTTGACTGCCGGTACAACTGTAGGTTTGCCAACGATGGCAAAGAAGGGGCAAGTGAGATCTTCCACGGAGGGAAAGCCGCCTGCGGAGGCAAGAGGGTCAAACGAGGGCATGAGCACATCACTGATGGCAGCTGTGTGTGCGGCCACCGCGTCAAGCCCAGCCATGGCTCTGGTGGATGAGAGAATGAGCACCGAAGGAACAGGGCTTCCCTTTGGCTTGAGCAATAACCTTCTTGGTTGGATCCTCTTGGGTGTGTTTGGTCTCATTTGGTCTCTCTACGTTGTCTACACCTCCACCCTTGAGGAGGACGAGGAATCGGGGCTATCTCTCTAAAGCCAGACTCATCCACTGCGTTGGGTCCATCACTCTTCCTTGTTGAAAAGAATGTAAAAATGCAAAAAGAGTTTGGCCTCTTTCTATCCTGCATCAAAACCATTTCTCCCTGTCAATTTCTGTACCTGGCTGCTTAAGTTACTATTTTCTACCCCATTTTCCAGAGGGCAGGGCAGAGCAGAGCTGACTGGTGTGTAAAGAGGACAAACAAAAATAATATTTTCAGGATAGTGGTTCTTTGACCACACAAATTCTGTGGAGCGAGACCGCCCATCTGAGAAATAACCCTGTAAGGCCATTAATTATTCGGTAAAAATTGGACATTTTAAGCCCTTCAAAGGTGGCTTGGGCATGACTATGAATCAAAATAGATTTCTAATACAAAATTCCGGATATCCCACATTACACCCAAAAATACACAATGGGCGATTAGTGAATTAATTCTAAATGCCACCTCGTTCTTTGTCGTGCCAAGGGTTGTAAGCTCGAATTACTCTACTTGCAAAGTGTGGTTGGAATTCATACGAGATGAGGATGTGTGTGTGTGTGTGTGTGTGTGTGTGTGTGTGTGTGTTTTTTTTTCTCTGGGCCAAAAAAAAAAAGGTGTCGTAATGGTCATATAACGGAATGGGTTATGCTTATGAGGTCCTAAAATGGGCCTCCAAGCCCAATAAACCATGGAGCCCGACACACGCACACCATAGCACGTGCCAAAACTTTAACCAAGAAAGGCCACTTACTGCGTTGCCCAAGAACGCGCGCCCTTTCCGTCTGTTGCAGCGTATTCGGGATTGTTAATTCTTGAAGAAGAAGAAGAAGAAGAATGTTCTATCTAAGTCTAATAGAACACAAGTTGCGGCTGCCGCCTTATCTTCTGAGCCTTCCTCTTGAGGAGGCTATCAAGAAAGAGCTGGAGAATATTTTCCTAGACAAGGTCTTCCCTCAATAATTTCATTAATTTGCCCTAATCTTGTAATCTCTTGCATCGATTGAAGGTAACATTTGATTTTTGGTACTTTTTTTGCTAAGGTTATAGCGAAATTGGGACTCTGCGTTTCCATCTACGACGTCAGAAAAATTGATGGCGGTTTTATCTCTCCCGGCGACGGTGCTTCCACTTATACCGTACGTTTTGAATCCATTTTCGCTTATTCCTTTTCTCTTTTTTGTATCTCTCTCTCTCTCTCTCTGTTTTTTTTTTTCTCTTTTTCCTTTTTTAGGGTTTGTTTTGTGAGTAAGTGTAAATTGCAATTTGTATTCTAAACGGAGCGGGGGCTCTCCGTATCCGTAAAGAATTGGAGCCAGTCCGACAAATCTGTATACAAGTAGAAGTAGAACCGGGTCGACAATAGCTATATGCACACACACATCTCTTGCTGTAAAGTCCTCATACCACATCTCTGACACTTTACTTCTATAGTCCCTCTCTCGAACGTCAACAAACAAAGAAACATTGTCCTGTTGAATCCAATACCAGTCACAATCATGAAGCAAATTGCTCAAGAAAACTGTGATCAGATTCATCCTAATCTCGATGCATTGGATGGATGATGATGATGACGAAGACAACGATGATGACCACTTTTATGATGACATGCCCGAGATTGATCTCAATCTTGAAGGAGTGTATCGAGGCTTAAATGGCCCTCACCACAATCCTGGAGATAATTTGTTTCAATCTGATTCCTCTGAATTGTTTTTTATCTGTTACCCTGCTTCTCTTGCTGGGATGTCACATCTGGAATACGGCAATCATATTGTATTGCCACCTTTGGCTTTGTCCCGTTTGCTTCTTCTGAAAGTTGAGTGTCCAATGCTCTTTGAAATCCAAAACCAACTTGGAAAGCGAGTTTCCCATTGTGGGGTACGTGAATTTACTGCCGGGGAGGGTCGTGTTTTCTTACCAGATTGCATGATGAAGAACTTGCAAGTGAAAGAAGGCGATTTTGTTAGTTTAAATAATGTTAAACTGGAAACAGGGAGTTATATAAAGCTGCAACCACATTCCTCGGTATTCTTTAATATCTCAAATCCTAGAGTGGTCTTAAAAAAAAGCCTGAGGAATTTCTTTTGTCTTACAACTGGAGATACCTTTGCAATCGATTACAACAATAAAGATTATAGCATCAGTGTTGTTGATACCAAACCATATTGTGCTGTTAATGTCATTAACACAAATTGTGAGGTGGATTTTGCTCCACCTCTCAATTTTAAAGAACCTATGCCAGTAGAAGAAACCAGAAAAGAGAAGGCATTAACTGATGTAAAGGTTAAATATTTGCATCATTTAATCTTTGGACAGAAAGACTAACCAACAACTGATACGGTAAGGACAATAGAGCAATTGAAGGTACAGGGATCCAAAAGCATCAAGAAAGAGGATGCTGGAGAGACAGAAGCTTCAAAGAAAGACAAGTTTCAGCCTTTTACTGGGAAGCAGTACTCTTTAAAAGATTAGCCCTTTTTCTCAATCTTGGTTTGTAATTCAGTTAGGAAATAATTTAGTGGCAACTTTAATATGGCACTGCAGATTTTGATGTACCTGGACATTTAGCCCTTTTCCGTACCTATTTGTACCCCTAATGATGATGTTAATGCCTCCAATAACCTGCAAATGAAACCATTATAATCAGACGATTTGATTGTGCTATTGTTAGTTTCTCTTTTTCAATTTCCATGTCTTTTCCTTTCTGTTTCTCTTTTTGGGTATTTTATAAAGTTTTTGGGTGCAGTTTGTTTTGTGAGTAAGTGTAAATTCCAATTAACAACAGTTACTCTTACACTTGGCAGGTGAAGTTTAGAATCATTGTCTTTCGTCCATTTGTTGGAGAGGTCATTGCTGGAAAACTCAAAGAATCTGATGTTGATGGTTTACGCTGTATGTTAATAAATTTAATTCTGCATTTCTTGTGTTCTTTCCTTTTATCCTCTTCACGATAGGATTATGGGCATTCTTATCATTCTAAACATTCAGTTTCTCATTGTTGCGTGATATAGGAACTCATGGCTGTAGCTTGACCTGATTTTCTTTAGCTGGTGTTAAGTTTCGAACTTGTCGAGAGCTGGACGATGCATTTCTTATTTTTAACAAAATAAATTCAGAATTAGTTCTTTTGGAATAATTGGAATGTCTTGGTGTTCCTCTTTGTAGGCTGCTAATTGGAACTCATGGCAGCCATGTCACGCTTGTTTACTGAAATAACTGCTTTTTTCTCAATGCTGATGTTGAATCAATGATTGGCAGTGTCACTTGGATTTTTTGACGACATTTACATACCGGCCCATCTTTTGCCAAATCCATCTCGTTTTGTGCCTGATCCAGAAAATAGGTGAAGGTCTCTCTCCTGGTTTCTTAACATTGCTGTATCTGTTACTCTTTCTTGTGTTGCTTTCATTATTTCACTTGATTTCCAAATTATGCATTCTGAAAATGTGAATTAAGAATTGCAGGTACAAGGTCAGGTGGGTATGGGAATATTCTCCAGGAGAAGAGTACAATATTGATGGCCTAGATGAGGTTTATATTTGTCAATTCGCATGTTTAAGTACACCAAACTTTCTATTTGCTAGCGTGTTCTGACCTTTGGTTAATTAATGCCAGATTAAGTTTCGAGTCCATGCAGTAAATTATCCTCCTATCCCACTTGAACAACCAGAAAAGCCATTTGCCCCTATGGTGATTACGGTGAGTGTGGCCTTCAAACTTCTTTATACAACTGGTTTGTCTCATGTCTTCGTTTTTAAGCTGGATCAATAGACTCTCTTTTCATCTTATCTCTTTTTTCTTCTTTTCCTCTTTCTTCTCCTCTTTTTAGATGGAATGCTTTAACATCAATGAGTGAGCACAGAATACTTTGATAAATTATTGCAGAGCTTGGACTAAGTCCAGTCATGTAACAAAAATTATAAAGAATTTATAAATTGAGAGCTTGGCATGGGGCACACGTAGCTAGAAATTCAAAAGGTTGTACCTTTTGCAATGCGAATTTTATACTGCTGTCTATCAGTGATACATCACGATCTGGAATTTATATTTATACTTTTGAATAGTAGGTGAAATTGCTGGCATGCGGAACTATGATACTAACTCTGATCATATTCATCCTCACGGAAATTTTTGGGCTTCTATGTGGCCAAAGAGCAAATGGCTTCCAAAAACTCTTTCTAATTAAATACTGAACTTTTCAGGGCACCGTTGATGCCGATGGTTTGGGTCCAGTTTCATGGTGGTGATGCAGGAAAGGTAGCAAATTCAAGCCTGGTTCTATAAAACAAGAGATGGATGGAGCATATGTGTCGTGTTGTCGTGGAGAAGCTTTGGAACTATTTCACTCAAAGCACGTTCAGCCATTCAACTTCATCGTTGAAGTCAAGGATAGCTTATTGCAAGCATCCAATGTAAATATTGCCTTGCTCTAATGGTAAAGGTGGAACTAAAGCATTCAGTATTTCCGGTAGCAACTTGAATGGGAAAAATCGAAGATTACCGGCCCAAGGCAGGCGTTAATGTATCCTTATTAGTCGGGAATCGGACCATGGGTCGGTCTGGCTTCGCCTTAAAAATTGGTGAGTTATGCAAATTAGAGAAAAATTGGTGAACTGATCATTTGATTTGTAAAATGATGAATTAATTACGATTTTTTTGAAAATCTGAAATAAAACTAATGAACCCATCAGTTGAATTGTAAATTAGTAGTAGATTGGTTACAATTTTTTCCAGTTTAGTTAGTTCAGTGGTTGTCGATGCCGCGTGTTAACCCAGCACTGAGACACAAAATCGTGCCGTAAAAAAGAGTCGACGATGTTGATTTGGCCGTGCGCCGGATGAAATTGCATAAAAAGTGAGTTACATTTCAATAATAATGCATGGAACTATATATTCTTTTTATATTTGTACTTAATATTTATATTTAGAATATCTACCTATGTTAGAATATTTTCATTTTTAGGAGTAAAATTATATTGTTTAATTTAATATATAGTATTTAATTTATTTAACTTAAATTATTTATATTTATATATTATGTTAATTAGTTTTGAATCTTATTATATATTAAAGTAATATGAAAATATATCCTAATTAAATTGATTAAGTATAATAGTATAACACATGACACATTTATAGTCTATATATTATTGCATTTTGTATATTATTTTTTATATAAAATATATAAATATCATATTTTTTATATATTTAAAATTAAACGCTGAGTTTAAGTTTTTATCAAATCAATTTAATTTTTAATTTTTAATTTTTTTTGTGCGATCTTCTAATTGATTTTCAAAACCTCGATAAGCACGATTGCAACATGAGTTTTCCGGAAAAGTTTTCGGATTTGGGCTTGGAACTTCCTCCTTAATTTATTGCTAGCTTGGATTGTATCCCAATCCATCAAGGATCAAGTTCTGAGAAACAAAAAGGTAAAAGCTTTTCTTGAAAAGAATTATGAATTTTCTCGCTTGATCATCGAACTTAAGATGCATTAAGGCACCAAAGTTAGTGGCCAGTGGTTATTTGAAATTTTACCTGAATCCATGTGTCGCATGGCCGGTGATGAACTGGGGATCGAAGCTTTTAACTCTTTAAACTTAAGTCGGAAGGAGCGAGTGCAAGAAGTGTTTTTTCTCTCCCCCTGCATTTATTTTTTTAGAGGGGGAGGGGGACCGACGTCTTTAATGGCACGGCACATTAAATTGCATTCTACTGCAACAAGCTCTGAGTTAGCAAATCGTTGATAAATTGTCTGCAGTAGAGAGAGGCTCGAGTTACAGAGATATGCATTATGTTTATCAACTAGAGGATGAATGCAGAAAATATAGATATAGATTCAATTTTATTTTTCTCAATAGGTTTTTCATATTCCTGTACATGTAGTAGCAGTCCCTTTTTTTTTTTTTTTTTTTTCCCTTCTATCACAAGAAAAAAAAAGTATATTAAAATTATATCAATTATTATATTTATAAAATAAAAAATCACTTATATTATTTTTATTTAATTTTTTCAAAATAAAAATTACAACTGTTCAATGTTGAATTTAAATAAAATTCTTTTTTTCTCACTTATAATATCAATACATTCAAAATTAAAAAATATATTTTAATATTTAATTTTAAAATTTATATAAATAATAATAATAATAATAATAATAATAAATTTAAATTTATATTAATAAAAAATATATATTCAATTAATATCTTTTAATTTAAAATATATTTTAGTCATCATTTAAAAAATATATATATTTAATAGCCTTGTAAAGTAAATATAAAATATAATCATAGGGTTAATATAAATCTCATTAGCAATTACACATTAATCTACTTTTTCCCACATGTAACTCTAAATTCCCTAAGGGGGTAACTTTAGCAATACAAATTCAATTTTCCCCTCATCTATTTTTTGTTTAGGGGTTTAGAATAGAAGAGAATATAAATGCAAAATGCGATTTGATGAGGTCGCCGCCGTTGATTGCTGATAGTGGGGCCCACGTAAACCCAGTGAACGGTCTCGTTGCACAAGCCGTAAGGTATATTTTGTTTCTCCCCAGGCTCCCCTTCCAGAAACGAACCCCGCCCCCCCCCCCAAAAAAAAGAGAAAAGCTTAAAAAAAATGGCCACCGCTCCTCTCGTTGGTCCAAAGCTAGGCTTCCCGGCCTTCCGGCCGCTGTACAAGAAGTCTCCGATATCAAGTCCTCTGTCTTCCTCTTTCCTTTCTCTTCCTAAAACCTTAACACCTCTCCCTCCGTTCCGCGGTTCTCTTCTCCGCTGCCACCGCCACCGCCGTCGCTGCCGCCATTTCACTGTTCGTGCGGAGTCCGACAATGGCGCCGAGCCAACTCGACACTACGATTTCGACCTTTTCACGATCGGCGCCGGAAGTGGGGGTGTCCGCGCTTCTCGCTTCGCTGCCAATTTCGGCGCGCGCGTTGCTGTCTGTGAGCTTCCTTTCGCCACAATATCTTCCGAGACCAATGGAGGTTTCGGCGGCACGTAAGTAGCCAGTACAGAAGAAGAATGCTTTTGCATGGTTATAACGGTTGCATAACTTGAACTTTGAACTTCACAACTCTAGTGGATGCTTGGTAATGATTTATTGATATAGACCTAATGTGAGTCGTAAGTGAAAATATCGGGAATTTTGAGAAAAATTCTTGATATTGCTTTATCAGTTATCACGCATATTTAATTTTGCTTGTCTAATCCTGTGATGGTAGCTAATCTATCAATCAACCTTAGTTCAGATAAATGTTATCTGGTGATTTGCGCAAGTCTCTTATAGGATGCTTTCTGCAAGTTGTCAAGCTATAGGGGGAAGCTCTAGTGAGGTAACTGGGAGAGTTTTTTGGGCGAAAATGTGTTCTGTCTTTAGCAATCCATCTGACGAGACATACGGCAGCTCCCCAATTGCTATGAAACCCCACAACAGGACTTAAATCCCCCTTTTCACCAATCTTTCCTGTTTTCCCCTTAAAGTTTGTGAATGATATCTCATCAGATTTCTAAATGCAGCTGTGTGCTTCGTGGATGCGTACCAAAGAAATTGCTTGTGTATGCATCAAAATATTCTCATGAGTTCGATGAGAGTCTAGGTTTTGGATGGAAGTATGAGGTAGAGCCGCAGCATGATTGGAGCACTTTGATGGCTAACAAAAATGCTGAGTTGCGGCGCCTTACTGGTATCTACAAGAATATTCTAACAAATGCTAATGTGACTCTTATCGAGGGTCGTGGAAAGGTATGATGGCCCTTTGAGTCCATTTTGATGTATATGCATGGATTTAGAGACAGCCGAATTGATTCTAGAATATTTTGAGTGATTGCTTCAGTGCAATCCTAGTCTGATGCTTTTGTTATTTGTACATGTATTCTTGCCAAATGTCTCCAGATTGTGGATCCACATACAGTTGAAGTTGATGGAAAACTGTATTCAGCAAGACACATACTTGTTTCAGTTGGGGGCCGACCCTCTATTCCTCCAATTCCCGGAAGTGAACATGCAATAGATTCAGATGCTGCACTTGACTTGCCTTCAAAGCCTGAGAAAATTGCAATCATTGGTGGAGGTTACATTGCATTGGAATTTGCTGGTATTTTCAATGGTTTGAAAAGTCAGGTCCATGTATTTATACGGCAGAAAAAAGTTCTGAGGGGTTTCGATGAAGAGGTGAGATAAGTAGATAAATAAGGGGCATTAATTAATAGGTATCTCCATGTTTATTAAAAATTTGCTTCTCCCCATTTCTGTAGATTAGAGACTTTGTTGCAGAGCAAATGTCTCTAAGAGGAATTGAGTTTCACACGGAGGAGACGCCACAGGCGATTCTCAAATCAGCAGATGGTTTGCTGTCTTTGAAGACCAACAAAGGAACAGTGGAAGGCCTCTCCCATGTAATGTTTGCCACTGGACGTAGGCCCAATACCAAGGTTTGTGAATTCTCTATTGCAGTTTTCTGCTCTGCAGACATGATTAATTTTCTTTTGTGGTGGGTTGCTTTGCAGCCATGCTCAGGAGCCTTGGGTCATGAGTTAAAGACAGTCAGCCCTTGATTTTTAGTGTTGCATCATGTTTTTTGTTTGTAGTTGTGGTGTCAGTGATGATGACCTGGCAAACTTGAGACCATTTGCTCCATGGGAATTTGTTTGAACTTCCTCTGAAACAGTTTTACCTCTGAACTTCAAATGAAGAAATACGCCAATATGACTCTGATTTGTTTTGCATTTCAGAACTTGGGACTAGAAAAGGTGGGGGTGAAGATAACTGATGGTGGGGCAGTAGAGGTAGCATGTGCAATGCTTCTGATGATGTTTTCCTTCATTTCCTCCCATCTTCATATTCTTCTCCTCTTAGTCTCTCCCTGCCCGTGGTTTTTCTTAATGAGTTTAATCCTTATTGCTCACAGGTCGATGAATATTCACGCACATCAGTTCCATCCATTTGGGCAGTTGGAGACGTTACAGACAGGTTGAATTTGACTCCAGTTGCTTTGATGGAGGGAGGGGCATTGGCGAAAACTCTATTTCAAAATCAGCCAACAAAACCTGATTATAGGTAGTGATCCAATCCCATGTTAAGAGTTTTTGCACTTTTAATAATGTAAGACAATAAAAATGCTGGAATGTTAAAGACACAGCACTTTTTTGATAATTGAGTCTGCATAATGAAGCATAAATGGCTCTTTTTTGGGAGATATTACTTGTTGGTAGGAGACTCTTAAAGTTTGGGCTTTGGAGAGTATGGTGTTCATCATTGTACAAAAAGATGTCTTCACTTGTTGGCAGGAGACTCTTAAAGTTTGGGATTTGCAGGATTTGGTCTTCATCATTGTACAAAAGATTGTTACTTCAAAATTATATTCTACATACTTGGATAAGTATGAGCTATCTGACCTGAGTGTATGTTGTCTTCCTGAGAAGAGCTGTTCCATCTGCTGTGTTTTCCCAGCCACCAATTGGAACCGTTGGTCTTACTGAGGCGCAGGTAATACATATTTTGTTTTGCAGTAGTCAATATTGTTTCCTTGTGCTTTAACTTTCTGAGAATTATTGCAGGCTATAAAAGAATATGGCGACATTGATGTCTTCACAGCAAACTTCAGGCCATTGAAGGCTACTCTATCAGGGCTCCCAGATCGTGCCTTCTTGAAACTAATAGTCTGTGCAAAGACAAACAAGGTTCTGGGATTGCACATGTGTGGAGAAGATTCGCCAGAAATTGTGCAGGTATCTACATGGAACCTTATTAGTGCTTGCTTACAGTCAGATTAACTTTCTCAAGTCATGCAATTCATATGGTTTTTTCATGCTTAATTTTGTAGGGATTTGCAGTTGCTATCAAAGCTGGATTGACGAAGGTAGACTTTGATGCTACTGTGGGTATTCACCCAACATCTGCTGAAGAGTTAGTCACAATGAGAACTCCCACTCGGAAGATTCGAATGGGCCCTCCATCAGAGGTTTGTAAAAAATCTATGTCCTTGATGATCGTGATATATATATATATATATATATATATATATATGCAATCTTGTTTGTGTCAATTAGCTTAGCCAATAAAGTTTCTTGGTACTGTCTCACAAGAGGTCGACCAATCCCATGTCTAGATGGGATGGGGGTTATGACATGTGCCTACAATGGCCCAAAAATGCAAATGTACCATCTTAAGAAAACAGCTCTCAACATCCTAATAAATTTGAAATGTATTGATTGGAAATTTCTTCTCCACTTGATCATCCTCAAAAGCATTTCATAATTCTTGGTTGAAACCTGTGTAGCTACTTATGGCCAATAACTATCTTTCCTATAAAACCAGACTACTCAGTATCTCCAGTGTTCATATTAATGCGTTATTATTATGATGATGATTATCATCATCATCATCATTTTCCAGGGAACACCAGACCATGAGGCTAAAGCAGCAGCTGGCGTCTAGTGTTGGTTGTACTGCATCAGGCTGCAGTTTACCTTTAAGGTTAGTATAGCTTGTCATGAGTAACCACTTTTCTTTATTTATTTATTCAGTATGAGTGAATATCGCTCAATGGAACTGCAAATCGTTGTCCGACGTGCTGCTCTATGCATGAAAGTAAATGGCATATTTAAGGTCAATGAGAAAGGTTCCTCTCTCTTATCAGTAATACACACTGAGGTGGTTTTTTTCTTTTTCTGATCTAGTCTATAATCCACCATCAGGAAGCTTATACTTTTTTTTTTTTTTTTTTTGGCATTATTAAACTACATCCATTAATTGTGTAGGTAGTCACTCTGGAAAATTCCTCACAGAAATCTGCTCATAGAACGGTGGAAATGCATTGGATCTGTCTCATGAAACACCTCTTCTGATGAAAGATGCATGAACGGCATTGGGGTGTTTTTTCTGGGCCCATTGATGAATGTGTGGAAGAGAAACTGAAAGCTTTCTTGTGACCAAATTTCTCAGCAGTGGTGCACTCCCTTGCATAGGATGACAGGAATATGTGGGTTTGGTAATTCGAGGAGAAAGACCCGTATCATACAGCTGTTTTGTTGATTTTTTTTTTCTCCTTTAGATGGATATTCTTGGGGTGTTCCAATTTTTCATTTAAAGCACAGGAAATAATTCTCCCCATCTGTTTTGTTTTGTACACTATACATACCTATAAAGCTATCTAAAGCAGCATAACGTTGAGAAGTTTTACCTCGGTGGCAAATTGCAAAGATTAAACCCTCAGTTGATTTTCGTGATGTGTCGTAGAGAAATAGCACAATGGAAAATCGACTCCTGTCTGAACTAGCTGATCACTGCAATAGCGATCAACATTACATGAAAACGAATCAATAGCAATCAAAATTTGATTGCAAGCGGTACATAGATTCTTTTGCTAGGAATCGATACTACAAAAGCCCACATTGTTGCAAACATCAAGTAACAAACCACGACATGTAAGAAAATTGAAAACCTAAAAGCCACTTAGCCATCTCCCCATAAATAATTCTTCACTTGCTGCAAATCACCTTCTAGGTGTACAAATATGAAGAACAAGATAACTGTCCATATTGCTCTACGCATGATCGTAGTGATGCAACTTGTAAAGCAATACCTTTCCAGCAGCATTTCCTACTGCCATGAAACCTCCCCCAGGACTGAAATCAACACAACGGGGATAATGCAGTGTCTTGTTTGCAGGAGGCCAGTTAGAGAACACGGTATATGTAGGGACGTGTATCAACTTCAAACTATTCTTCTTCATATGCGAACAAATAGCTAATATTTGGGCATCATTGTTAAATTTCAGAAAGTTCACTCTAGTGGTCAAGTTCTCAATTGCCTTGATTGGTTTTCTCTTCCCGCCTAAAAACTCCTCTCTGTTGTAAACATTCACTATCCCACTGTTCGAACCAGCAGCAAACAAATTTCCATTTGGTGACGTGCAGAGAGCTGTGCCATTTATACAACCTTCATCAACAGCCTTAAAGATGCAAGCCCTTGTTCTCAAATCCCAATGGTAGACATGACCATCACCACCATGGCTCAATAATTGTTGCCCATTATCAGCGAAAGCTAAAGAATGTACGGTTCCATTCATCTTTAGGGTTCCAATTAGTTCCTTTGTTTTGGACGAAACCAACAAGATATAACCTTCATTGCCCACAAATGCAATTATACTAGAATCAGGAGAAACCTCAAAAACTTCCAAGCTTTTCTCTTCTCTGCCAACGAGAGGGCCTATTTTATCAAATTTAGCTTTCACCAAATCAAAGCTGTAAAAGAACTTTCTTCTTCCAGCTATAACAACCTGAGAACCATCAGGTAAGAACGATGCCTTTCGAATGGGGCAATCTTCTAAGAAGATACTTTGAATTTTGGTATTCCGTTTCCCATCAATCTGAAAAAACCTAAGCCGTCGGTCCAATCCAGCAGCCAGTAGCAACTGTGCATTCCGATGGAACTGAACTGAATTTATTACGCCATCAGATGGATCCTCTGCATTTGCGTCCACAAGTCTGGAGTACTCAAGAAGCCCAGGCAGCAACTTTGCTCTGCTCTTCACTACAAGATCTTCATTCGTGCGGAGAATATCATCAAAAGCTCCAACATCCTTGTAGCCACGTGCCGCAGTAATGCCACTTTCTTCATCAGACGATTCATCATCATCATCAAAGCCACAACTTCTCCTCTGAAAATCGAGACGAGCCCACTCGGTGCCTGGATTCAGCTTAGTGTGGTGAGCCCTTAACCTTGCAATGTATTCTGGACCAGAAATCAGACTCTCGTCCTCCTCTTTCCTCAGTTTCCTTAATCTATTGACTTTAGCAATATTAACCGTGGTCTTCTCTTCTTCCTCATCCACCCAGACAGCTTTTCGTTGCTTAGTTTCTTCATCATCATCACTCCTATCAGAGAATTTAGCGTCCTCTTCGTAAGCAGATAGTGCACTATTTGCAGAGCGGTCCACAAAGAACAGAGCAGAACCAGTCTTATCCCCAACACGGGCCATTTCCTCGTCATCTTTTCCAAATTCAAGAGGAGAGTATAGAGATCCAAACAAAAAGTCTTCCAAGTTTCTCATTTCCCTTCCTTCTTCAATTTCCAACTTCTCTTCCTTCTCTTTCCTTCTTTTCTTGGCACTCGACAAACCCATTCCATATCCTCTTCTACCCACATCTTCTTTGTTATCCCCTTCCATAAATGCAGGCTCATCTGGGTCCTTCTTTCTACCCTTGAACCTGTTTTTAGAGCCAGCATTTTGGGAAATCAAACTCATTGTTCCACAAAAGCAGTCACACTTAGCCTGCAAAATGAAACCAAGTCTTAGGGGAAAAAAAAAAAAACATACAATAAATCTAACAGAAAAAAAAAGATAGAAATCAAGATCACATCTATTCTCCAACATCATAACAAGAATTTCTCCTCCGAGGAATTGTAGTGAAGCTAATGCCAGCAATTTAATTTTCACCTGTTCGTGCGGTACTGACTCAAATAACCAAAAAAAAAAAAAAAAAAGACGCCGCTATTTTCAAGAACGAGGTTGCTTCCTTTCTTCTATTTAGCAAGCTTATTATCTCTCGTACGTTGTCTGTGACTTCCGCCTGAAATTAAGGACACCGGACGGAAGTCCTACGGTCGGAGGAGCTGCCGGATTGGAGGTCGGGCAGCATATTGGTGGATTTCGAGTTAGGTTTCCAAACGTCGGGAGATTTTTTGATTTAGACCCCACGACACAGTTCCCCTTTTCTTTGGACAAGGGTTCTCCTAAACTGAGATATTTGATCGATGCAGAGTTTGGCTTTCGGACGTCGGCTGGGCGGCCACGTGAGGACTGAGGAGGATGGATTGGGGATATTAGGGTTTTAGATAGGCTGAAGGGGTTTTTTTTTTGGTCAAAAATTTGTAAGGGTTTACGAGGCTGGCTTCCGAGCCCATAATACCATATAGCACGTAGGCTAGAGTCCACCTGAACAACCGGCCCTGCTTGCATCCTTTTTCTCTGTTTTCTTCTGGGCTTCGTTTTTTACTCTATTTTTCTTTTCTTTTTTGATTTCCGTATTTAGGAATTTAAAATTTTAAATCCCTCCCTTTTATTAAAAATCCCTTCTCTTTCCCTGAACGTCCTTTTTTTTTTTCCAATTATTTGTTTTCTTCCCTAGCTTTCCTATAAAATACAATAAAATAAAATGGAGAGAGTATTCATGAGTTGAGGAAATAATAGGTTTCCCCCGGAAAATCTGCCAATCAGCATAACGATTACGTACTGCGAGCAATCACTCAAAACTTGAGATGGTTTGGGGGGGGGACGGGGGGAAGGTGATCCTCAAACCCAGGCCTTTCCGGTTGCATCCAACGGCCGTCATTGCTTCTCACCATCCACGTGTTCCCATCTCGCCGCCAGTGCGGTGGAACCGAGCAATGGTCCTTCAGAAAAATCAGAGGCCTACTTGCTAGCACAACTCCGTGGCCTTTCCCATGGTATCCGTTGACAATATAGTCACCGATGTATAAGATTGTTCCTTGCTGATGGCATTTGCTTCTTTCCCATTTTTTTTTAAATAAATATAATAATAAATAAATAAATAAATAAAAATACTAACTATAAAGAAGAAATACAATGTCGCAAACTGGCAAATATATAAATAATTGACTACTCAAATA
The DNA here is from genome assembly GCA_019804595.1 of Bruguiera parviflora. Lineage (NCBI taxonomy): Eukaryota > Viridiplantae > Streptophyta > Magnoliopsida > Malpighiales > Rhizophoraceae > Bruguiera > Bruguiera parviflora. The sequence continues at coordinate 7,300,783 of CM034052.1, read as the reverse complement.
AACTCATAAAAATTTTATATTATTAATAAAATGTTAATATAATATAATTAAACTAAAAAAATATATGCACAACACCAGTCAATCCGCACCGTTTTTTTTGGGTTTTTGGGTGGTTGTTAAAAGTCAGTTCTCACTTTTAATACTCAAAAACAAACAAGAAGCATTAAGGGCTTAGGTGTTAGGCCACAGGACCCCCGCCACCCAGCCATCAATGAGAGCCGGCAGAAACTGTGTAGTTATAATACTTAGCCGAATTTTCAGAACAGAAAACAGAAACGTAATAATGAAGCGCGGCAACGATCAAATATTTATCCAAATATTTTATATAAAAAATAATTATAAAAAAAAAAAAAACAGAGCAGCGAAATCGCCCTCGGATAAAGAAACTGGAATCGATCATACCATAAAGTATAATTAGTGTTTTTTGGGGGGGGGGGAACACGATAATAATCAATTATTAATTTGTTAATAATTAATTAAGAAAGAAATTTAAAAACATTACCTAAAAAAGAAATACGCAGCACTCTGAAAAGGACCAGACTTCCGAATATCACAATTGTAAATATTTTTGGAGGAGGCGACGGTGCACTTGACCTCGAGGGCCAGTGCCCGTCGGGTAGGTTTAAAACTAAATAGTGTTTTCTTCGGCGAGAAAAGAAGAATCATTTTTGAAATGATTGTCGGTAAATACCTCAAATATGGTCAATGCGGGTCAATTTAACTACAGTTGGGTTGGGCCAAATGGTGGTGGGTCGAACACTGAAATCCGGTATTTGCATTATTAACTACTCTGTTTTGTTTTGTATCGCTGATAACGATTGCTTTCGTCGTTCTCCTAATTATAATGCCCTCTGTAATCTTCTTCTTCTTTTTTTTTTTTTTTTTTTTTTGGTTCCATTTCTACCAAACCATCTAAACGATACTAATTTACGGGGGGGGGGGGCTCGTTCACCTCTAGCTCAAAGCCAACCGTTTTAATTTTGCCACTCACTTGTCATAATGTTGTCCATTCCGTCTACACCAAACTTGTCTTTGTCTTTCTTGTGGGTTAGCGGAGCAGAAATTGACTGTTAGGTTTTAGCCAGGATCTGAACACCGTGCCTCAGTAGTCCAACAATGGCGGCCACCAAATTCTTAAGCACGGAGAAGGGGAGCGGTCGGGGTCTATTTTTCACCTCTTCTTTTGTTTGCCAAGAAGCTTAAATCACTAAAATTCTTAATTGTTTATTTTAAAAAATGACTAAAAGTCGAAATTTAAATATAATATTAAGTGTCTAGATTATTATAATGTTAAATTTTACACATAGTGACTTATTTTTTACTTTTTATAAATATATATTAAAATAAATTCTAGATTTTTATACTAAATATAAATAATCGACATCTCATCAATTCATCTTATTAAATACTATCCTATATTCTCCCTCTAAAATTTTCTATTCACAATCGCCGGAAAAAAGATTAAAAATTATAAAAAAAAAAACGAAAAAGAAAATTGACTGGGACCAATTTTAGCACCCCAAATAATGGATCCAAAGTTATTTTAATGTTTTAGTCTTCATCCTCCGTGAGATTCTGCGGTTTGTTTCTGTCAACACTCTCGGGTAAACCGTGCATTTAACAAATTATCACTCTGTCTTTTTTATTTTTTATATATATTTTTTGAGAAAGTGCGCCGATATATATAGAGAGTGAGGGTTTAATTGGTAATGATATAATTCAAATTTGAAAACTTCAATTTTAAAATCCATTGGTTATAGAAGCATAATTTATATCTCTCTGTTTCTTTGTACACGAGGAGCTTAAAAAATAATAAAAAAACAACTTTACACGTAACTAAGAAGAATATGTCTCGAAATTAGAATTTATTCTTAAATAATTTGTGCGATACTTAATTAATTTTTTTAAGAGTAAATTTTTATATTTAAGAATATAAAAAATACATATATATAATCTCATTTCTAAGTTAATAGAGTTTATATCAAATTTAGAGAATATTTCTATAATGCATAAATAATATATATACGGTTACATGTTTAACGTGTATGCTAATATTATAATTCATTTTAGTTTATGCGAGAATAATTAAAAATAATTAATATGAAATTTTTATATTAATTATCGCTATTATTAACCTAATCAATTTCCATTTTTGTATAAAGTCCTAGATTGTAAAAGAGAGGAGGAAGGGGTTTCCTACCCTGGCGCAAAATTTTCCATGCTAAGCGAAGAGTTATTGGCAACAAAGTGAAAAAAAAGGAAAGTAGCAACGCAAGACAGACACAAACGGCAAGGAAAGCACGCCGTACGTTTTTTTCCAAAGGTTTTTAAAAAACAATTAAAAAGAGGAAGAGGGCTACAATCGTCATTTTACCACACACACACACCAAACCACGCTCCTCTTCGGACAGCCAGACCGCAACCTTTTTTTTGTGTGTGTGTGTGTGTGTGGAAGTATTAAAAAAGAATTTTGAAAATCAAAGGCGCGAAAACATCGTAGATCTCCCGCGCCCGCCCGGCCAACCCTCGGTCTCCAACAATTCTTAATCGGCCTCAGCCTTGCACTCCCTAAATCCTCTCCTCCGGCCCCAAGTCGCCCTCATCTCTCACCAGCAACATGCGCCGCCATAATCAGCCTCACATCTCCCCCGCCACTCCTGCCGCCTCCACCGCCTCGTACGATTTCAACTTGCCCGCCAAGAAGAATCGCGGCAGCTATAACTGCGGCCGCTGTGGTCTCCCCAAGAAGGGCCACACCTGCAGCGTTCCACCCGCCGCCTCCACCACTCCTACCTCTGCCGACTCCTCCTCTGTGGTTTCTGCTTCCTCCTCCCGCCAACAGCAGCCTCAGCGCCAGCAGTACTCCCACCTCCGCCGGGTGCTCTCATTTGACGATATAGATCTCCGATGTGAATCGCCGGAACTCGATCTGGATGAATTGGACTCGGATCTGCTTGGTCTCGGCCCGGGGAGGTTACCGGCGAGTTGCATGTGGGAGGTGCTCAAGAGGCTGCCACCGGCGTCTCTGTTGTCGGCGGCGAGGGTGTGCAAGGGGTGGAGAGACACAGCAAGGAAGTTGTGGAGGGCGGCCGAGGAGCTCAGGCTTAAGGTTCCACCCAGGGCTCAACTGGGTTTTGTTGGATCCGTGTTGCAGAAGTGTTCTGGACTTGTTAAATTGAGTCTTAGAATGGAAAGGTTAGAGTTTCTTTCGATGAGACTCTCCCTCTCTCTCTGTTTATCAGATCTGCGGTTTTCTCACTTTAAACGCTTTGATTCCATGGACGCTGAGACTGTAGGAACCAAATCATTAGGATTAAAACGATCCCGCCTGAAACTTAAGGATTTAACCAAAATTTTTATTGTTTTCCCTGGAAATTTTCAGAGAAAACTTAATTGGCAATAAACAAATCAAAGTGGGTATAGTTTTGTAGTAACCTTAAGAGTGACAGATGACATCTTGGGTGGAAAGGATCGATTTCTAAGAAGATGCGACGTTAAATGTTGAAGATCTTACTCAGTTTTGCGGCTATGAAAATTCTCCTATAATACCATTTTATCCAATTTAAGAAATTGGAAATGGAACATGTGCTATTGCAGTAGTTGATTTCTGATCACTAATCCATTTCTGCCAAATCTTTTTTGGGCTGTTACAGTGATGTGGATGCAACAATGTTGGCTTGCATTGCGTTCTCTTGTCCCAATCTAGAGTTTATGGAGATCTCTACATCTGATACTTCAGTCAACCGGATCACTGGGTATAAAATCATCTCTAATTTTAGGAACATTTCTGCACTTTTCAGTATTTAAGTTATTGTTTATTTTGATGGTTCATTTATAGAATTTGGGAACGATTAGATGATACCATATGCTCCTAGTTGCCTAAGCAGGCAAAGATGGGGATCGACTCTGGTTGGCAAATGCTACCAGACAATGGGTTGCGTTGTTTTGTATTGAACTCTCTCATTTTGTGCAGCGATGAATTGGGTCGTTTTGTTGCTGATAAACGGTGCCTGACGAGCCTTAAGATGGAAGGATGTTCTAATCTAGGGGCTCTTGTCCTCTTTTCATCAAGCATTGCTACACTTTGGCTATCGGATCTTCATTTTCTTTCCAAGATGGTAATTTTTCCTAATAGCCTAGTTGGTGCAGTATAATTTTGAGCTTTGCAGTTCTAGAACAAATAGCATTTGTGATGATTTTTTCCCTGGTTTGTGGCTTCATGTTACACAAGATTAATGTTATTGATGTTAAAGATAATTCCCTCGTACTCAGCCATGCTTTCATTTTGTTTTGTTTTCATAGGTCTTTAACTGCCCTAATTTGAAGGAGATATCCCTGGATTTTTTGCGCCAAGAAAATGACACCACTGATATTGTAACCATGGTTGATGGTTTGGGAAGGAGTTGCCCTAAGTTGCAAAACATACACATCGCATCAATTCAGCTTTCTCATGCTGCCGTGCTTGCTCTTACAGCTGCAAGTTTGAGGTCAGAGGGAAGATTTTGACTTGGGGCTTAATTCTTTTGTACAATGTGAAGTGCCATTTTACTGGAGTTATATAACTACCATGTCCTAATTCATTTTCTATAATTTTTTTTTCTCAAGAAAACCTCAAAGGATTTGTTGTATGAAAAACATGTATCTAAGGCTGAAAAATGAAAATGATGGCAAGCCTGTTCATGATTTTAGGGGTTTGCGAATGCTTTCTCTTGTTCTTGGAACTGAAATCACTGATGCATCTGTTGCTGCCATTGCATCGAGTTTTCCAAAATTAGAGTTGCTTGATCTCAGTGGGTATGTTTCCAATCACCATCTAAGTTAATTTGGAAATAATATTCTAAGTTTTCTTGCATTGTTTGGTTTTCTGGATTATTTATATGATGCTTCAAAAATTTTCAGGTCAAGCATCAGTGACAGTGGTATTGGGATGATCTGCAATGTATTCCCTGGAACGATGTCTAGACTTCTCCTTGCTCTTTGTCCTAACATCACTTCGAGTAAGTTTCATGTTCAAGCTCTGAATCTGTAACAATTTGGATTCTGGTTTGTTAGAGCCTTTTCCTATAAAAGTCTCTATTAACTCTTGCATCATTTTGATCTCAGGTGGAATTCAGTTTGCCACTGCACAATTGCCTCATCTGGAGCTTATGGACTGTGGAATGACCATAGCTGACCCGAGCTCTGAGCATCCAACCTCTGAGGGAGGCCATGATTTTGAGTGGCAGACGACATTTCAAAACAAACTACACCTTATGTGCCAGAAACTCATCATCAAGCACTGTCGGTTGAAGAAGCTCAGCTTATGGGGCTGTTCTGGCTTAGATGTGAGATTCTATTATCTAAAAATTAGCTTGACTTATTATTATTATTATTTTTCATGCTCTTGCTTTGTGCACTTGAGTGCAGGCTCTGTACTTAAACTGCCCAGAACTCAAGGATTTGAATCTTAACTTGTGTACAAACTTGCATCCAGGTATGACCATATATAATCTTCCTGTATTCACGGATTTGAGCAGCAGCCTATAATATGCATTTGTACTATTAAGTTCAACAATTAGAGTAATTGTTTGCCCACGCTGACATCACAGAGAGGCTGCTGCTGCAGTGTCCCAGACTAGAAACTGTGCATGCATTTGGGGGTAACAAATTGTTGATTGAGGCCATTCAAAGCCAGGTGAATGGTTAGCTGCTTGGAACTTTTATCGTTCAAATCATGATGGGGCAGTGTTTTACAATTTATTATTCAGTTAAAATCACTCGGCATGTGCACCATAATCATAATTCTAAAGATTTTTAATGAGATTTTTAAGTGCAGGATGTTTAATTGCCCATGCATTTCCAACTCTGTACTTGATATCATTCACGGAGAAAGATAATTTCATGGAAAAGGATAATTCCTGGGTGTATTAGGAATCTATTGAAAAAAAAAAAAGGGGGTAGTAAAAGGACATGTATGTCTTACTTCGGCGCTTCAGGAGATGGGCTCAGTTCATTTGCGTTCATGTTATATTGGGTGAAACTTTTGTTATCAGTTCCAAGCTCAATTTCTGGTTTAATATTTATTCTTACTCTTCCGTTACCTTTGAACATGCCTACAGGTTAGCAGTAACTTGGCTGAAATGGAAACCAATTTCCCAAGCAAACGTCTAGCCGATGGCTCGAAGAGGGTTCGGGTTCCAAACTTCCTCAGTCATCAGGTGAGTGAAGAATTATCCTCCACTTTTCCAGTCATGGTGATTTTTGTGCTTAGAGAGGTGCACCAGCCTTGAGCCATATTTATTAGTAGAGATAATTGTCTTCTTTCCTATTAATTGCATTCAGCAGGAATTCTAAGTTCAAAATGGACCCCTGCAGAGTCGATACCCAAGTTCTACTACCTTGCATCTCAGTGCAATGAGCTATATAAACTGGATCTTGAAATTTATGTGTCCAGCATCATTACGATACAGATTGAAAAATATGACATGACATCACTCCTTGGTTTTACTAAAAATACTCTCTATTTCCTGAACCCAAAAGAAAAGAAAATTCTTGGGTGAAACTCTTTGTCTTATGTAAGTTTTGGTTCCACCTTACAGCCGAGTGACGATGATAAGAAGCGGAGGAGGACTGCGAGTGGGCCCTGTAACGTGCTTGTAGACGGAACAACTGTGCATTAGTCATATCATTCTTCCAGTACATGTGAAGCGACCTTACTGATTTATTCGTTAGTTTGCTCGGGCCTTGTGTCCCATGAATGCAAATGGACTTCAATCATTCGAAAGGGCAGGAGACCCATCCGCCTTGCCGAATTGCCTTAACCCAATTGTTTAACTTCAAAGAAAATGCAATACTGTACTGTGGACTATTTTGATTTTCAGCATTTAATCGAATAAAAAGAATTTGTTCCGAATGTTTTCTGGATCGAGCTGCTTCGCATTGTGGATGATTACTCTTCCTCAAGAAATCTGACACCGTCGGTTTCTTTAATTTTTGTAAAATCCTATTAAGGTTTGAGAACTATAGGGGTTTTCGGTGCAATGGAGTAGCTTCGCAAGAATGCTTTTTGTTCATGTCAACGGAAGTAAATTGCATTGGAATTTGATCTGCCGCTCTTTTGCTGTTAGGGATGGCTTCGTATGAGAATTTTGATACCCGTGTATTCGTATAATTCCATGGGTCTGGATCCGGATTCATGAAAATTTTGAAACAAAAAAAAAAGAGCAAATTTCTTATCTATCTAAATCATGAGACTTGAAAGAAGCCATCTTGTTTGGTTGAGTTCATATAAATTCTTAAATATTGCAGGCGAAGTTACAAATATATCCTTAGAAATCCAAGCTTCCTCTTTTGTTCTACAGCGTAAAGGGGCGGTGGTCTATATGCACTCTAAAGTAGGTCGGTAATGCAAAAAAATAAAAAATAAAAAATTCAAATTACTAAACCATAATGATTTTCCCTTTCCGTTGATGGGAAAACGCTTCGTCGAACCCCCCCCCAAAAAAAAAGAGAGAGAGAGAGAGAGAGAGAGGGGGGGGGGGGGTTTTATGTCAGTAGAGATAAGATAAGGGTCACGAACAGGGGCAAGCGTCGGGGCCCAACGCACGAGAATTTGAGTTTTCATTTGGCGTATTCAATTCAATTAGCGTGGCCGTTGGGCTGATTTTGATCTCCTGCTTGCTGGACAATGGCGGTTTCGTCTTGCTCGGCGACCTCACCAGGCTACCTGCGTTGGCCTTCGCCAGGTTTACTCTCCTTCTCTATGTGTGATGTGGTGTCGTTTGATGATCCCGACCAAATTTCGTTGCGCTGTGTGGATTTTTATTAGTCGAGTCGGCAACAACTTATTTGCCAAATCAAACGATTCCTTATTTAATTTTGATTCATTCTGGATCGATGTCTTTTCTTTGGCGCTGTCGCTAGTCGCGATTTTCTTTTTTATTTTTTATTTCAAAGAATCAAAACACGTGATTCTTGTTCCTTGTGAGCAAATGATCAGTGTTTCACTCATTGCCGGCTGTTGCTTTTCAAGTAGAATTTTTCGAATTGTGCAGAATCTGTGCTGCTTAAAACGGTTGGACTTCCCTTACGGCCCCAATGTTCAGAATCCCTCTCGTTGGACCGAAGACATTCGCAGGTTCCACAGAGGCAAACTAAATATCTAACGAAGAATGCAAATCGCACGAAGGTTTGCTGTTCTACTATGTTTTCGTTTGGACTCTTACTGTTCTCATTTAATATGGAATATTGCAAGTACTATTTCCCTTCTTCATGATGCCAATTCGTGACTTGATGGGTACCATGTCAGGTCTTGTGCTGTCAAAAGAGGGAGGAGACTCCCATTTTAGAAGGGAGGTATGGTCTCACTTATGTTTGGCAACAAGTTTCAGCTTGAGAAGACATTGTGTATATTTTATATTATGTTTGAATTTGAACAAAGAAATTATGATTGCGGGTGCATTCATTGCTTATTTTGATTGGTTTTCTGCGTGAGAACGTTTAAAGGCTGTAGTTTTTCTCTTCTAGTTTCTTGTCTAAATGGGGTTCTACTGTACCCTTGTGCAGACTGGCGTCCAGGTAATCAATGTGAGCTGATAAACAAAACGATCTTATAGTAGTGAAGGGCATTCCCTCCGCTTTATAGTGTGGGAGTTTTGTGTACTAGGGCACCTTGTTTTTAATGGTCAAAATCATAATTTCTGTTGAAACTTTTGCTGTTAGAGCTGGTGGCATCCCTTTGTTGTGCATATCACCCTTCACATTATTTGGATACTGATGCGGCCATATTTTGAAGCAAAGATTCTTAATTCAAAGCTAAATTTGTTTTGATGAATTTGATGACGTTGATGAATTTCTTAGAAGTTAATCTGGATTGATGCTTTATGAACCATATTTGAATTAGGATGGTGGTCATACTTTAGTAATGCTGGCTTTCTAGCTAACTGCTATCTCTTGCTCCCTCCTGTTCTCTCCTGAGGTAATTAATTAAGAGAAAAAATGCAAAACAGCTAGAAACTTGATTTTGATTTTTTTCTTATATTTATCTATTTTTAACATTGCCTCTATTTCATGTAGTTGTATGGATGAGATATGCAATGTTTTGGCTGAAAGAGTTCTTCCTTCAGGAGCTGTGGCATCAAATCCTTCTTCAAAGTAAGTTCTAGCACCTTGAATATGAAAATAATTGTTAAATTGATGACATCTTTAATAACTGGCTTTGCTGTTTGATAATATAGCTTACACTGAAGTTCTCATCAATGCCTTGTGGCATGGCAGGAGTCATTTTTGTGTTTCTGGCTCTTTTCACAGCAATAGTTGATAGCACATTTGCTTTCCATTATAGAAGGATGTATTCTAGACAATACACTTGTTGGAAGCCCACTTCCCTTCTAGGACTCCCACACCCTGGCCCCACCACATCCCCCTAAAAAAGAAACCCAAAAGAAATGGAATGCACAGAGGCACTCATATTCAGGAATGCTGATTAGATATCAAAATCATCACTTTTGCTCTTTAGTGTTGCCTATCTGCTTCTTTGTTTTGAAATGGTTGGTTGAGAATGAAGTATGAGCAGTTCCACCTAGAAGTTTAGAGCATAAAATGGTGACTGATCATTATATGATCTACCTAAGTAATGTTTCACTAGTTTGAGTGGTATTTAAGAATATATAGCATATGATGCACATGTAAGATGATGCATTCTTGACTATTTTTTGTAATTGTGGCTGGCATTTCTCAAACCTAATTTTTTTCTTCTCCGGTTATTTCATGGATGTACCTCTTTCTAGTTAAACTTTTGCTAAAACATATGCAGGCATATTGTGGGCCTGGTAGGGCCTCCTGGTGCTGGAAAGAGCACGCTGGCTTCTGAAGTAATGCGACGTGTAAATAAGCTATGGGCCCAAAAATATTGTTTATTCGATTCTCAAGTTAAACCCCAAGATGTAGCTGTTGTCATTCCAATGGATGGGTTCCATCTCTATCGTTCCCAGCTTGATGCAATGGAGGTTAATCTTGCTTCTTGGTTCTTGACCTTGGTTCTTGGAAGTTTTTGTGTGTGTTTTCCAGCCTAATTTATGTTATTGCATCTTAGGATCCGCAGGAAGCACATGCCAGGCGGGGAGGTCGGTTAAAGTAGTAGTGTTTGCCACTCAATGACCTTGTTATATTCTGTGTGTTGATTTTTCCATTGTTAATTCAGCTCCATGGACATTTGCTCCTACATTGTTACTTGAGTGCTTAAAAATTCTGAAGAATGAGGTGAGTGGCTTCAAAGTGGCACTGGCAAACTCTTATCTGAGTGTGTTGTAAATGCAGTGTGCCTTGCTGTTTGTGACTAACAACAGATGTTTCAGGAATCTGTTTATGCACCATCATTTGACCACGGTGTGGGTGATCCAGTTGAAGAAAATATTTTTGTGAGCATTCAGTAAGTAATTTGACTTGTTTCAAAACAGGTGTCAACAAGACTCTTACACTGGTATATACTTTTCAATCGAACCAATTTTATTTGAGTTTGGTGGCGTGTGGACTCATTAATTGTCCCTTGATACAGTGATACATGGTCCATGGACAGTTCAGTGCTTAGCACAGATAATGTCCCATGTGGCTAACATTCTTTGAACTGAGGTTTCCTAACCTACCTGGCTCCAATGGATGGGGTAATTTTCAAAAGTGAGAAAGAGCCTAGGGAATCAACTAGACCCCACAAGCTTAATTTTGTTAGTTAAGTGAGGCATGCTAAAACGCAAATTCTATTATGTTTCTGTGAAAGAAAAATGCTCTTTTCATATTAAATATGTCTTGTGAAAAAACTTGTCCTTGATGTATTCATGGAGCCACAATTTATGGATGTAGTTTTTGGCTCTTTGCAGGCATAAATTAGTCATAGTAGAGGGGAATTATCTATTTCTGGAAGAAGAAGTTTGGAAGGATATATCTTTGATATTTGATGAGAAATGGTATGGATCATGTTTCAGCTAGCCTCTATGTTACTTATTTTATCACCATTGAAGACCAAAAATTGATTCTGAAAATTCATCTTGAACTTTATTATCATATGAATCTGCAAAAAATTATTGATATTGATGGAATGTCTATCAGGAAAACAAAAAAAGAAATGGTTGGCATAGAAAAAAGCAGTCTTGAGAGCTATATTATGTTTAACCATAATCAACATAATTTACATCTTCAGCTGGGTGATTTTGTCTCATAGTTGGATGTGTTCCAAATCAACTATATCAATCTTCTGTCTTAAAACAAATGGTAGTGATAGTGTGTCACTCCTATATTGAAATCTCTCTTTGATTGCTGTATTATGACATTGTCTATGTTTGTTACTGACAATTAGGAGTTCGAATTCATGTGATTTAGTTTTTGTTTTTCTTGTTTATTTTACCATTTACCCGATGCCCCTTTCAGACTAGTTCTCAGAATTTTTTCACAAGGAAATTCTTGTTGCTCAAATATTTGGGCCATTAACCTGTCATGATGACTTGAAAGCATTTATATAAATTTATTCTCGATAGTCTCAGATTAAATGTCTTGGTATTGTTGTCTTGTTACCCAACCTTGAGATTTGATTTCTGCCGTAACGGGTTGAATAATATGTAATGCTTTTCCCTTGAAGGTTTATTGATGTTGACATTGACACTGCAATGCAACGAGTTTTGAACAGACATATTTCAACAGGTACGGTGTTATCAAATTCTAACCGAATATCTTTTGGATTGGGGAATGGAAAGGATATTGTTCCAATCTGATCTTATGTCAACAGGAAAACCTCCAGATGTTGCTAAATGGCGGGTGAGATTCACTTTTCTTGGTACTATTTATATAGTTATTAATTTGCGAACAAGGAAATAAGAAATGGGAACGAGTCTTCTGTGCTAGTTTGTTCCAGTTGAGTGTAACACTGGATTTATCCCGCAGATCAAATACAATGACCGGCCTAATGCAGAGCTTGTAATTAAGTCAAAGAAAAATGCAGATTTAGTCATTAAGTCCGTTGATTTCTGAAATCTTTATGCTGCTTGTACGATGTTTTTGTTTGGAGGGAGTGGAGGGTGGGACTGGAGGGAAGGAAAACTGAGAAAAAGCAGAAACAGGAACCTGCGGGCTATCTTCATAAATATTCCATTCTTCAGAGTTTTTGGTTAATACTTTGAGCTCGCTATCGGTGAGAATGAGGCTGCAAATGCAACTTCCAGGAATGTGGCGAGAAAATTTTCTTTTATTTTTTCTGGTTATTGGTCCCATCGTGGGCAATTTGTGTACAAGCACCTTTGTAAGTAATTCCTGGAGGGACCAGATAAGCTTGCAATGCGTTGATATGGTTTGAGTGAACACGTCAAGAAATATCCGTGTGCGCGTGTGAAAGAGAGATGATCAACTCACACATCCCCACTTGTCCAAGATGGATAGAGAGCATTATAATTGTTATGGCATATATCAATTGTCATTTATCCACATTTAACGCGGGGGCCGCCATCACCTAGGCCGCTTCGTATGTTTTTTCTTTTTTATTCTTGTTTTTAATTACCCATAACTATGAGATAAAATATGGGGAGCAAATCATCCCATATTGTTACGAAAATCTTTAAACCTCCACACGATCAAATTTTAAATCTATATGATGAAGTATCGGGACAATTTTTTATATCTTTTTTCAGTATTGTTTAATGATTTTTTTTTCTTCTGCTTACCCCCCCCAAAAAAAAAACACAGTGACACGCAGGGTCAATTCGGTTTGGTTGCGGATTTGTTCAGGAACTCTTTAATCTCCACGCAATCAAGGTCTCGCAGTTCGGTTTGGTTTAGTTGTGGGTTTGACAATTCAAATCCACAATTAAACAAAAAGTTGCAATTTTCTTAAATCGCTGTAAGCACTCGATTCGTTTTTCCTTTTTCTTTTTTGTTCTTTTTTATTGACAGCTTGACGATTTTGATTTAGATTGGGTTGATTTGATCAAATCGAATGGTTTGAACAGATTGATCGTAGTTTTGTTTTGGAGAGTACTGTCGACCAATTGCAATCAAAATTATTGATGAGTTCAACGACCATTCGTGTGGCTGGACAAAGAGAAAACGAAAGCTGAAATCTGTGGCCAATGCGCAGGCGGTGGGGCCAAAAACACATTTGTTCAGGCAGGGTGTCGGCTTGTGACGGTGAATGGTTCATTTAGAAGTACTGCGCAAACTTGTTTGATGATTGATTTAAGTCGGCACAGTGATCGGAACACCAAGCACCAACCAAGGCTTCCGTCTTGGTCAGGCGTAGCTGGATATCTTGTCCCACTTTTTCGAGCCAACACTGGCCAGCCGCAGTTAAGTCTTAAAGGAAATGGGCCGAAACGCGTCAATTATTGGAGACTTCTTAAGATGGGTCCAGAATGACACGAGCTCAATGCTCACGCGTGCATGCTTGAAAAGCGACGCAAAAATACAAAATTAAGACCTCAAATTTTGGCCTTCAAATTAGAGCCTCATGGCCGTTGGCAAAACGGAAAATCGTCTTTTTCCGAGCTATCCTAGCTGCTGTCCTTAACGACCGTCAACTACTAGCAGAGTTTTAAAAAAAAAAAAAAAAACAGATGTAGGAAAAAGGGCAATGATCTGATTCTGCGCACGTGTCGCTTCAGTTTCCCAACTGGTTAATGGTATTAGATCTGTTTTGATTTATATCATAGCAAGAAATTCCAAGCCGGGAAATTCAAGAAAAATAAGACCCAAGGGGATGGGATTATCAGGGTGACCACACCGCGTGACATCGCACGTGTGCAGCGCCATCCACATTCCACATTCCGCATTCACTAATTAAATTTAAATTTATCAGAATGAAATTGAAAAGAAAAGAAGGGCCCCACCCCACTCCCCCAATCTCAAAAGCCCACGCGACCTTTCCATGCCGGTCCGCATCACATGGGGGATGAAAATGGCCATCCAACGTTCCAGGATTCGTTTCCTACAACATCACATCTGGGCCGTTGGCACCGGGTTCCACAGACTTCAACTCCGGTCGGCGGTGCTTGTCTCCTCGTTGTCCCCCATACGCGCGGCAACCGAGTCGATGGTGTTCCTCGAGTGACGAGCAGCCGTGTCCGGTTTCTGCCCAGAACACGGATGATTCCAACACCACGCGCAAATCCACGGGACTTCGCGTGAGCCCCACTCTGGGGCCCCCGCCGGGGAGGAGGGGGTGGGGGCAGGCTCTACTTGTCACGCTCTCATTGGTCATTCACGCGAAACGTGTGGTGTGGGTCGAGCGTGCGGGGGAATCGATATTTTTCTGGTTGCCAATGAAATTCATGCACGAGGAGCAGAGCGACAGAATAAAAGGCACCGGGATATTGTTCCCCCTTCCAAGAGGAGGGTAAAATAATGCCCCCAACCCCACCCACCTAGCTATAAAACAATCTGAGCATATCATATTCTTGTTCATCCAACCCACAATTTCATCATTTCAGAAATTGGTATACAAGAATTTTCCTGGAAACTCCTCCCGAGTTTTCCACTTTTGGAGGTACACAGGGCATAAGAAAGCTTGTAGCCTAAGGAACTGGGGGCTTTCTCAAGCTTATATTAATTGCTCGATATCGGTGCAAGTTAGGGCAAGATCAATGGCATATCAACGCCATCTCAATCTCAAGGCAACCGAGCTAAGGTTGGGGCTACCGGGGACCCATCGCGAACCAAGTTCCTGGAGTAATAAGAGATCCTCACCAGAAATATCGGAGCAGTCTAGTTCAAAGAGCAATCCCAGCGCATCCAATGCTGAAAATGGAGATCGAGATCGTGCTCCTCCTCCTGCCAAGTAAGTCCTCTTTCCTTCAACAAACTGAAAAATGAGTTCTGGGCTAGGTTAATGAAAACCCACCTGTTTCTCTCTCTCTCTGTCTCTCTCTCTCTTTTCCTTTTTTTTCGGGGTATCATTTCATGTATTAACGTGTTTTGCTAATGATATGTTATAGGGCACTAGTGGTAGGATGGCCACCGATTCGATCCTACCGGAAAAACTGTTTGCAACCCAAAAAGGATGAGACCGACAGTGCAGGGATGTATGTGAAAGTAAGCGTGGATAGAGTTCCTTATCTCAGGAAAATTGATGTCAAGGTATACAAGAGCTACCCACAGCTTCTGAAGGCCTTGGAGAATATGTTCAAGCTTACCATTGGTAAGTGAATACAAACTTTTCAATCTAACATCCCATTTGTCCAATTTATTTTCTCGTGTTATCTTTTTTCTTTTTCTTCTCTCTCTTTCTGCCCGCGTTGATTCTGATGAGTTTGGCTTCACAACTTCCAGGTGAGTACTCGGAGACAGAAGGATACAATGGATCCGACTATTGTCCTACATACGAAGATAAAGATGGCGACTTGATGCTTGTTGGAGATGTTCCATGGAGGTAAGTTCCCCCATTTCATTACTCTATTTCTATTCAATACGTTATCTTTCTATGCTCTTAAACCTTACAAGATATTTTGTATTCGGATATTGCAGTATGTTTATCTGCTCTTGCAAGAGGCTGAGAATCATGAAAGGAACTGAAGCTACGGGACTGGGTTGTGTATGAAAGAGCCACAACACACGTTTCACCAGATGCAGCAGATGAAGCAATAGACACCCACAGGAGATCTAGTCTTTCGATTTTCGTACCTTCTGGTCCTTATTGTTTTGATCTTGAGATAACATAATGTATCAATAATGGAAGAAAGAATAAAAGAGATCATGTCATTGGAGTATGCTTCACTTTTTCTCCAGATTGCACACACGAATCTTGAAGATTACGAACAGAAAGATGTACAACGTCAATTTTATGGGAAATTGTAACTATAATACTTGCAGTAAAACGGGAGGTAGAGAATGGTTTATCAGCAGCTCATTTTGTTTCTGCATGGACCAGATTTTGAACGCATTTAGGGAGGATTCATATGAAAAAACAAAAAAAAATCACAACTTTGAGAATGAAAGAATTCCAATTTCAGAGATTAGTGAACACGACGCCAAACAATCCACTTGCATTCACTGGATTGCAGCGCTTCCAACATGGCCATAGGACAGTAAACCCATTTAGAATTTACCCCCCTCTCCAGATGGAAATTTTGCGCAGAAGGAGTGGAACTACCGCCAATCCAGCACCCCTCTAATCATGGCCCCACGGTGAACCGACTTCCTATTACAAAGGCTATAAACAATGGAACGTTACACCACTCATCACCCTAATGCGGCGATGAAAAGAGAAGGATCAGCTTCGGATCAGCTTCCAGTCACCAAGTTCAACAACAATTCGTCAAAAGATCTAATCATCAATTTCACAATTAACAAGCTACATTTCTAAAACAAATTGGTTAAGTAACAGTTATACAAATGGTACTTACAGCACTATGACAAGCATACTTGATTACGTCACAAAGGGTTCAGACTGCAAGAAGGTGTACAACTTGCAGACCATACGGAACCTAGATCGCAGGATACACAAACAAAGCCCGTCGAGGGCCTTCCAAAAAATTACCTCAATCAAAAGTGAGTAACCAAGGATTTCTCTCCAGCGACATATATATGGTATAAAGTGCACTGCAAGCCTCTACAGAGGCATGAGATCATCTCCAGCCATTGAAGTTACATGCATGTCAGAATCCTGGCTGTTAAGAGACCCCATTCTTTCATCCAATATTGCCAACTGGGACTTGACCCAGGTTGGATTATACTTGCCTTCTACCCACAAAGCTTCACCAGTATCTTTATGCTTGAAGTCTGGATATTTTGGGCTTTTCTGTAAATTGAAGGATCTATGTCATTAAAAAATGAAGTATGCAACCTTAAGGCAGTATATCCAAAAAATCCTTATAATCAGAATACTCCAATGCATTTGACCCATTTTCATCTGTGAATTGAAGCATGGAGTAACTAAGAAAAAGGATGAGCTGCAGCAGGCAGAAGAAGAAAAAAAAAAGAACAGAACCTTCATTGGTTAAAGTTGGATAGAAGTAAAGAATGATCTTGATAAACAGACTTTCTCCAGTATATGGTTGCACACAAGGATGCACGTGCATGAGATGTGAGAACCCAAATCATCCACATGTCACAGTAAGAACGCATGAATACATGCATTTTCCAATCGACCAAATAAAAGGTGTACCTTGTTCTTCCTATTGTCCCACCACTCCAAAGGGTTAGCAAAAAAGGCTTGCCATAGTTCTTGGATGGAAGCTGTGTCATTGGCAGCATTATTCCCAAGCCTTCTTCCTGCAAATGATTACATTGAAATAACATTAAGATAACCATAATACTTTTTATTCCATATCACGTTACAAAAAAAGATAAGAACTACCAGTTGTCCTAGTATTTGAGTCACGATCATATGATGCTGTTGATGGGAAGCTCCTTTCAACAAAATTCAGCTGCTGAACGACTACCTGCTATGGGTCAAAACGTTAATTTCCGATTGAACAAACAAAGCAAAACCACAACTGTAGCATGTAAAGCCGTGAGGTAGAGAACCTTATAGTAAGTCTGGGCCTTTCCATTATCACTCTCAACGGTATCTGAAATAAGTCGACCGGAAACATATATTTGATGCCCTTTCTCTAAATGGTGAAAAGCTACTTGTGCAAGTTCATCCCAAAATGTCAAACTGATCCTGAAAACAACAAAGTGCATTCTCAAAATTATCTGATGTGTTACGGTCCTTTCAAATGCCATCAAGTAATCGGAGTTCCAGGAAGCGCTCGGTCAGAAATCCCACGGAAGGACATCAAATCAAAATACTAGCTTTGAGGGATTCGTACAACTAAATAAATCAAAAGCATCCAAGATGCAATATCTTTGACGCGCTCAAACAAGTATTTAAATTCATCAATTTGGGGAAGAAACTGAAAAACTTTCTCCTAAGTCAGGGGGGCTGCAAAAAAGCAAGGTGATTCCACTTGCATTTTCCAAGTCCTAATACCAAGATATTGGCTTTCTCGCCTTAAACAATTTTCTTCGCCTTTTCCGCTTTTGGTTTAACAATTTAGTCCATTCTTTCCAACTGGGGTAAACTTCCTGTCTCTACTCTGTAAACAGGAAAATTTACCTTACGGTTAAAAGAAAAGGCAGAGGAAATTGAAGTTCACTCCGTCTTCAAGCATCTTTTCAGGCATTCGCAAATATATCGTTTTCGCTACACAATTTGTCGTGGTGTGGTGGGAATTGCAGCCCATAAAAGACAGAACGAAAAACAGACATATCAATGGTTTACCAGAAGGTGTCGGTGGCGGACTTCTTAACGCTGAGTCGCGTCCAAGCGAGGACTTTGCCGGAGGGGAGGTGCCTGATTTCCACGGGAGCCCCAACGACCCCGATGAGGTGAACGGCGTTACAGAGCTCCTTCTTCCACGGAATCTCCGCCGGTTTTGGATATTCCACCGCCTGATTATAGTTCTGGTCTCTGTAACCGACCGAACATCTCAAGGCAAAATCAGAATGCTGCCGCTTAGTTCTCGGCCGAGGATAAGAGAAGAAGTGAATTACAGATAAAGCAGGTGTTTGGGCGTTTGTGAGAGGGATGCAGAGAAAGGAAAGTGCTTGCTCTAACGCCATTCTTTGCTTACACTCTCCTTTGTTGTTCTACTTCTTACTTTCCAGTGTAATGGAAGAGATGGGCTTTGGGAGGCAATCGAGCGCCAATCTCTCTGCAAGGGTTTTTGGGCTTCTGCGGCTAATATCTTTGAAGGTTTTTGTCTTTATTCTCCTTATTTATTTATTTATTTATTTACATTTTTTTTTAGCAATAAAAAATAATTATATATATATATATATATATACTCATTTCCTTTCTAATTTAATCCGAAAGGCCGAAAGGAGAATCTCAAGAATCCAACAAAACCAAGTGGGCTGGGCATTAAATTCGCCGGGGAACTTCTGTTCGTGGGCCTCCCACCGAATGAGCAAGAAGATTAAATGGGCCTTTCAGGCCCATTGGAAGCGCTGATTGCTTCTTTTCTTTTTTTATTTTTTTTTGGTTGAGTACATTCGACTCTCACTTGTCCGATATCTCCCGATCAGCACCTCCCGCCTCCAAATCGGCCCTCCCATCGTCGTCGTCGTCGTTGAAAATGCTAGGTCGTCTCGCGGCCACGCGTCTCCTCGAGATCCGTCAAGCTTTCCGTCGAGTTCCTCAGGTCTTCCTTCTTCGATTTTCTCTCACTTTCTTCCCTTCCAATCACTCCTCATTTCTTTGTTTCTCTCATTTCTCCAGGCATCTCGATCCTTCTCCACTGCGCTGAACTACGTGAGTACTGCTTCTCGTGTCTACAATTCCTTGTTTCTGTTTATGATTTTGGCTTTTTTTTTTTTTTTTTAGGGTCTTTGATTCCGATAAATGCGTATAGGTTTTAATTTCAAATTGTTGTGGTGATATGTGCAGCATATTGATACTCCCGATAACAATCCTGAGCTTTCATGGGAGTTCACAGACGTAAACAAGACGAAGGTAAAGAAAAACTGCTAATAGTTTTTTTTTTCCTTTTTTCTCTCTCTTTTTTTTTTCGGGAAACTATCAAAGAGCTTGGCTTTTTACAATTGCTTTGGTTCTCCTTGAATTCTATATTGATTGTCTATTATTATTATTATATTTTGTAAAGCAAAATTTCCTTTCTTTGTCCTGTGCATTCTGACTTGCCAGTTATGCTGATTCTTCAATTTTGAAGAAACGTCAAGCAAATTACTCTTTAAGTTCATTGGTTCACTGCAATGGGGAGGTTAAACAAGTGTTGGCTATTTCAATTTGTGTTAATTAAGTTATTTTAACCTCAATTTGTTAAATATTCATGCAGTGCTGAGAGTCTGTAACAAAAACTCTATCCTAATCAATAGAATTAAGGAAATGGAGACTGGGGGCTGTCCAAGTGGTTTTTAATTCTTGTTATGTTTTAGGAGCTCAACTAGAAAAAATTGAAGGGGTTATTTAGTTTCTTTTTAACTCTGGACAAGCCTGGATTAGGGTTCTGTGGCTCCATCAGAGATTTTTCCCTCTGAAAGCCCTCCAGCGCTGCACGATATGAGATAATGCATTTATAAGTAAGCAAAGAATCTTTTCACATGACACTTCTTAAGAATTATTTAACTCATATTCCATTAAGTGCAAGTTTGTATTTTTCACTGTTTGACGGGCAGTGGAACGGACCATCGTTGTCTGAAGCCATTTCTGTGTAATTTGACTAAGCTCATATGGTAGCTTAACTTATTATGAGTAATGATAGAGAAAAGCAGGGCATTCGTAGGTGCAAATTTCTGTTGAAGATAAAATGTTACTCTCTTAATATGAATCGAACTACAGCTTTCGTTTATCTGCTGACATTGTATTCACAACATTGCTGTTACATTCAACATCTTTAATGGAAAGAACTGATTATTTCAATTATGGACATTTGCTGACAACATTTCATCATAATTGTTTCTGATGTTAGGTTAAAGAAATATTGTCTCACTATCCATCCAATTATAAGCAATCAGCAGTTATTCCTCTTCTAGATCTGGCACAGCAGCAGCATGGGGGTTGGCTCCCTGTTTCAGCAATGAATGCTGTAAGTACATGAATGGATGAAAGTTCCCAGCTTGAATTTACATATTTTAATCATGTAACATTTTTTATCCCAGTTAGCTACTTGAAAACATCAGAATGTACTTTGGTGTGACAAGCACATTTGAATACTCATGTTTGTGCATTTTTGCAATTGTGGGTCTAATGCAGGCAATTTACCCTTTTCAATTTACAGTTTCTAACATATGCAAGCTGATGAATATTTTCAAAATCAACAGTGGCACCATTTTTAATCTGGCTGGATCATTTTTACTGACTGACAATTCATGTTTGGGCTGACAGAGAACTCAAAATCTTAGATAAAATTGGATGCCGTTGGACAATAGGAGTATCTGAATCTCATTTAGTTTTAATATCTTACCATATCAATTATTTTACTAAATTTCCTCAAAGCTTTACCTCCTACCTCTGGAAGCTTCAGTACTGGGATGCTTTCTATCCTTTTGTTTAATTCTGACTTCTAGAAAATAACACAAAAGCCATCATGAGTTATTTGGTATCACTGAAAATTTTGTTTTGTCTTTAATTATGTTATTGGAAATCAAATTGAAAAATTATCTTTTCTATGGCTTAAACATACAGTGTAACTGGTTGTCATTTCTTTTTGTCAAAGACTATTCTTCTTCTTTCCCCCTTAATTTCATCTTGGTGTTCTATGAATTATTGTTTAGAAAAATCAATGAATCTATGACGTTTTGCAAACCACTTGAAATTAAAATTTTAGGTTTAATTTAGGACTTTGAAATTTAATTGTAAATTATTTATTGCTTATTAGTCGTTAACCTATCTGCTGTGACATTTTAATGTCCAGGAGATCTTAATACTATAGAGAATTTTATTGTCCAACTAGAATGTAGAGTTATGTCTATATAGATTTTGAGTTGGTGTCTTATGGATGCTCCAGGTGGCTAAGATTATTGAAGTTGCTCCTATCCGTGTATATGAAGTTGCAACATTTTATTCAATGTTCAACCGACAACCTGTGAGAAACAATCTCTTTTTTTTATTGTCTACACTCCTTTATATGCCAAATGTAATGTTTCCAGTTACAGCTCATCAATGTGGAGCTCCTTCATTGGTTTTTTAGGTGGGCAAGTATCATCTATTGGTTTGTGGTACAACACCATGTATGATACGCGGTTCACGAGTAATTGAAGATGCATTACTTAAACATTTGGGAGTAAAGCGCAATGGTAAGTTACACAAAAGCTTTGGATTCTGGGATTTGAAATCTCTTTTGGGAACAAACCTCCATTATAAATTTTTTAATATGCAGAAGTAACAAAGGATGGTCTTTTCTCTGTTGGAGAAATGGAATGTATGGTATGTTTTAAACCCTGCCTGGAATCTTCAAGAAATTGTAATTTGTAAAGCCTGGGTAGAAAGGAATTAGTGCAAGTTTTTTGAGGAATTATTTTGGGAAATATTGGTTTCCTTACCTAGATGACACCTGCATGAGAACCTGGGTGGCCGGTCACTGCATTATTGTATTGAAGACTGCTAATTGGAAATGTGAAGGCATTTACACTCTTAGATGGTAAAGTTTCTTTATGTCATGCTGGGAACTTGTGTAGGAGTCCCACATTTATATGTGATTGAGGAGTAAGGGATGGTGAAGTACCTTACTTACATTCAAGGCAGGCTGTTAGCAGGAAAAAGAAAATAAACTAGTAAAGTCTAAAAGTTATAGGTGACCATTCTGACTCTTGAAGTTTATCAGTGCTTTGTTTGATATCTGTGCGGTTTGTTTGGTTTTGCAGGGATGTTGTGTAAATGCTCCCATGATTACTGTCGCCGATTATTCCAACGGATCTGAAGGATATACCTACAATTATTATGTGGGTCACCATTAACCCCTTTCTTGTTGATACATACTCTCACTATTTTTCTGATAAAGTTGCTGGCAGCCTGAGGGATCTCATGTTTCTTTTCTCTTTATTGCAGGAAGACGCAACTCCAAAACGAGTTGTTGAGATAGTTGAAATGTTAAGAAGGGGTGAGAAGCTACCGGTAGGGCAACTGGGCTGCAAGATGATAAGCTCTCATTTCTTCTTGGATCTTTTCCAGAGATTGTATACTTTTGGATGAGTGACACTAATGATATTTGTTTGCACTCATGTTTATTTTTTCTCAGCCTGGCACACAAAACCCAAAACGTATCAAGAGTGGACCAGAAGGAGGCAATACTACCCTGCTAAGTGATCCAAAACCCCCGCCGTGCCGGGATCTTGATGCTTGCTAAAGTTATGGTAAACGTTGCTTCCAATAATGCAAAGCATGGATGTTATCCAGCATCCTTGAGTCGTTCTTCTTTACCCCAATCTTAATTAATTATTTTTGTATTTTACGCCAGTAAGGTTACTGGTAGATAATCCTTTCATTACTGCTCCTCCGCTTTAACTTAACAAAGCATTCATTGATGTGCTTGTGTCGTCCCATAAATTTGTATTATGGCATTGAGAAAAACATCTCTCGTTTCAATGTTGCCATTGACATGGTTCGCTAAATTCACTCTCAAAACAGTCACTAGGGTAAGAATTGGGTTCGATTCTATGGATTTTTTCTTAAAAAGAGTGAAAAATGAATTTTAAATCCGTGCGCTGGCCTCACTCACCCATATATTTGGGGGCAACACCTCTTGGTTCTCGGCTCTTCCCAGGACTGCGTTTTCTTCTGGGCTCTGTATGTTTCAGCAGTATGTAGTCTGTAAAAACTGGGTTTCAACTGACTGGATGAACAAATAGGGATGATTTTCCGTTCATATTGATATGCAAAATAATTTGAATACTAGTGATTTTATAAACAGTTACTACCACCACATTTATTTATAAGCTCCTGGGTTAGATCAAAAATTTTTGTTTGACTTGTAAAAAAAATAAAAAAAATCATTGTTTGATTGGCCTGGGAAATACTTACCTTTTGACTTCAATCTTGATTGCTAAATAACGTTATAGCCTCTTGGTTTTTTTTATTCACTTTTTATTTTTTTTGGGTTTTCTAATTTTAAATCTGGATTACAGAGCTGGTTGGTTGCTATCTTTGTACGGGAGTTGTCATAAGTGGTGCCTCCCTTGGAGAGTTTCCCCTGGATTTTTGTTCGGTAAATGTCGTCTATTATTGGAATAGATCGTCTTTCGTGCCCATGGCAGCGGCCCCAATCAGTTAATATTTGACTCTTACTATTGGATGATTACGGGTCTTCTGGAGTTTGTAGCGGATGTTATAGTGGGGTTGGGCTGGTTCTGCAAATGGTAAGAAATTGACCGGGTCCGTGGATTCGTGAAGCCTGTTTGATTAACGCTAGAGTTGAGTTGCTAGTTTGGTCGCAACTGACTTGCAATTTCACGATTAAGGTTGGACAACGGGTCGGAACTTTCTCGGCTTCGCATTACGCAATAAAATTATTTAATTTCATGTTATAATTTTTATTTTTCTCCTTACTTTCCCTGCCGAGGTAAGCATCCAACGTCAACCGTAGTTTAGAATGCCTCGGCTTTAAAAAGTGTCCCCAGAGAGTTCTCTATATATTATTTTCTTGGGAATTTATTTAGTAATATTCCTGTCTGTACACCGTGTGCATCAATTTTGGTATTTTCCTTTTATTTTCCGCATTTTATGTTAAATAAATCCAGACTACCTCAATTTTAGCAGGGTTGGAAATTACTAGCTAATGCAAAATCTTTGGCCCCCTTTTGGAATTTTATTTTCCTAATTTATTTTCGAATTCTAATTACAGAAGAAAGGATTCACGGCTATAAGCAAAAGTGCGAGAACCGAGCCACAGACCCCTTCTCTCTCTCTCTCTCTCTCTCTCTCTAAAATGATTTTAGCCCCAATAATGATTCGGAAGAATAGAGAAGTCAAATTGCCTTTCGGAAACTACACGCGCGCATCCCCCAATCAAAGGCACTATTATTTTCTTTTAGACTAGAACCACCAGCATATCGAAACAACCAACCATTATCCATTCTACCTTGTCATTCCCATTTTCTCAACTCTTATACAGTAATATGTAACTATATACCCATCTATGTCCCTTTTACAAGGTCCCACAACCCACTACCAAAAATTAGAGCCCACTAAAAGAGGTGAGTGCTACCATCATTTTCCACTACCCCACCACTGATACCAAAAGAAGAGCATATCAAGTAAGCTTTGAAAATTTTTCTCCTTCACTTGAACTTGGCAAAAACACCAAGGGCCTGCCTGCATTTTTAAGGCATTGACATCGAACCCTGTTTTGAAAAAGCAGGAAAGGAGGGTAAAAGCAACGACCATGGCATCTGACTTTGATTGCAAATTAAGATAAGCTAAAAGCTAATTGTGGGGGTTGGGACGGGACAAATAACGCGTGACACCCAAAGTATTCAGTGACTTTTAAATGGGGACCGCGGGATTCTTACCTCTTTCCAGAGTCTATGACGGGGGATTTGTTTCTGGTTTGACCACCGAAGAGGTATCGGGTGGGTGTGTATGGTAAATTGCAGTGGCCAGTGAGATGGGCATGATGCAAAGATCCTTTGATTGGAGAAACTGCATTGCCGCGCCAACATTTTCTTCCATAAGCTTAGCTACCTGTCCTTCTGTGCCATCAGTTGACCACTTCTCCCAGGCTGGTTGGTTTCTTCCACCTTCACCAGTTTCATCCTGAGGTAGAAAGTGCATGCAACCTAAATGTGAAAGGCCGCACAAAGGGGTTTACCCATACAAACATTCATATTTCGCTTTACCTCCACTGATGACGGTGGGATCTCCATTACAAGGGGTGCAACAGCACCAGTTGCACCAAGTCTACTCATACTTAGCACCTATCAAGTAATCATAAATGTTAGATCCCCGCAAGAGAATATCCAAACATTAATTTTTCAGCATGTAATTAATGCATATGCTTGTATATGCGTAGCATGGGCATCTGTATCAGCGTGTGAACATATGTCCTACATATCATCAAGGTTTAAGGATGAGATGAAATCAAATTGTTGCACCTTTACTTGTAGCCTCAGAAACTTGACATAATCCACAATTTCATCAAGCATGGTTGCTCTGTCAGTCTGCACAAACAAAGTGTAGTCAACACAAAAGGATGGAAGAACCTTGTGCCTGACTTTGGAGATATGCTTTATTGAGCCATATTCTTACAGCAGTAAACTAGATCTCCAAGTATGAATGTAGGTCACTCAATCCAAAATTTACGCGTGACAAATCTTGAGATAACCTATTTTAAAATCATCACTAGTAGCAAATCCTCTGCATCCTGTCAATTAGCTCATTTTGATTCTAATTTACATATTTCTTTCTCAGTTAGCACAAACAAATTGACCTGTAAACCACAAGTTGGAAAGATCAAGAAATAACATCAAGTCATACCAAATTTCTAATCTTTTTTTTTTTCACACCAGTGATTGCAGCCAGTACAAAAGCAAATAGAGTCACAAGAAATGATGTCAGACTTCATTTCTTGGACATATTAACAATGACAAGTCCACTACCACTTGAAATTTGCTAAAAGAGCGTGCCAAATATTTGATGGAAACCCATTCAATTTCCTGTTTCAATATCCGACAGCGATGCTATGAATTTGCCACTAGCAAAAGGTCTTGTTAAAGAGTTGCTTTCATGTACCATTAAAATCACTTAAATATAGTAGAAGCAATAAGTGAAGACGCTTACCTTATTGACACTAGGAACCAGTTCTTGCAATGCCCTGATTCTTTCAGCTATTCGCTCTCTGCGCAACTGTGCCAAAAGGGAAAATCAAGAAATTCTGCAATTGCTAAAGGGAATGGATGTGGCTTTGATAATACAAAAATAACTATAAGAGACAATTGCTAGGCCCCACTCTAGGACTCCAAAAGGCCATCACCAATGACTTGAGATTCTAGGATTTATATAGAATGTGTTTTTGCCAATGAAATCAAAGGTATACCTATGAAGATAAAGTTCTAATCATGAATGAGCTGGTTCAATAATAGATTGTGCTTTTAATGAAGCAGTACTAAATTGAGCTTTTTCTATTTTTCTCCGCTAGTTATCTCCATAGCACTGAAAATTAATCTCATTAACATTTTCAAACCCTTCCAGATCCAGTGCAGATAAGCATTTCAGTAAATTTCTTGAAATGCAAGAGTAAAATATAGATTCTTGTCCTATTTAGTTCATAACCATAGTATCTTCAACAACTTCATTACAAGTGAGTTATGTTTAATGCAACAAACTTAAACAATTGCATTGGTTTGTCCACAACTATATACTAAGCCAAGTGACTTATTCTCTCTTATATTCTGCTTACACCGATAGTTATAAAAGACGTTACTCTTTTGGGACACTATAAACATGTCATTCTTTATTTCTTATTTTCCAAACTCACAAGACTTAGATCATATGTGCACTCTTAGTGGTTAATATAAATACATTAGTCTTTTGGGATAAGGATAACTTTAGTCCTAAAACATTTCTGATTTTTTTCACTGTAGTCCTATAACTTATTTTCCATATCATTTCAGTCCTAGACCTTTTTAAAATATTTTGGTTAGTCCTTTTGATGGTCAATAGTCAAACAGAAAAATGGGCTCAACCAAAAATGTTTCAAAAAGGTTTAGGACTCAAACAACATTAAAATAAAATAATAATAATAATAATAATAGAATAAAGGTGTAACACTACATTGCAGAACCCGTGTACACTGTGTCATACATACCCGCTCGGCAATGCTGTGTGGATCTGTGGCTTGTCCTCGTCTAGCCCGGACCCTTGGGCGCATTGCTGGTGGATGGGGCGCAGCTGCAACAGTTGTGGGCATGGGTTGAGCATGAAAAACCTGCAAGAACATAAGGAGATTATCAACAAAGATAAAACTTTTGGCAACACTCAGGCTTCTTTGGCACTTTTCAGGTCCTCCAAAATAAAGCCCAAGAGCCGAATGCACCAGCAAGCCCCAATCAACAAACACATTTCACTTCACAACACATTGTTTCTACCCCAAAATATCTATTAACCGGTTAAGACATCAAACAACAAAAAACATTAGACAGCTTGGTGCCGTGTCCCCAAATGGGATATCACCACCAGGGAAAGCATGGCTGCCACTTCCACTATATATCATGTGCCACGTATGCTAACCAAATAAATGACAACCAAATAGTAAATAGTTTGACCTCAGAGAGAACAACTAAAAACAGACACATTTTGCATATTAGAGGTGCCTCACCAATCCGGCCTAACAAATCCAATAGCCGACAAGAGATTTCTTGTACGGTTTCCCTTGTCATACACAAATACTGGAATCCCACGAACGCAGTTCCCAAGCCAGCCTATTTTAAATTTATACAGAACACTGATCTCCCTTGTCGCCATCAGCTACTTGAAAATTAACTGTCTTTTTTAGCCATAAAACTCCAGCCAAAAGAAATAGAAACCCAGAAAATAGCATCAAGAAATGCACATCATCAAACTAGCACCAAGCAACCTCGAGAAACTTAACAAAAACGAGATATTAGAAGTTTTTAAATCTACGAGCTGTTGAAATTTGACGTTCAAAGGAACTCAATTGACGTTTTGGGTAATGGAAAACCAATTAGTTACAGCCAATGGCTATTATTTTCTATCACAGAATAACCGATAGCACCAAACAGTAAGAATCAGACGTGTGAAAAACATTTGAACTTACATTTTTCACGGGAGCAGCTCTACCATCAACCCCCTCATCGCGGAACCGCTTCCCGCTCCCCGATGACTCTTCGGGCTTCAAGAAAGTTCCCTTCCCCTGCTCCAAGCTCAGGCCCAAAGGAAAGCCATGGAACCCGGCGCCTCCTCCGGCGCCACCAAGAGCGGTGATGTGGCCGGCGGAGCCGTCGCCAGAGCTGAGCTGCAGCATCATTGGGGCTTGTGGAGCCATGCCGGGGTCGGGAGGCACCAAGCCAGCCTCAGCGGAACCGAAGTTCGGGAGCCCGAGGATTTCCTGGAGGAAATCGTCGGATGGTGCGTCGGACTGGTTATTCGCCATGAGTTGGACTCGGCCGAGCAGGGGTGAGTCGAGACGGCAAGGTAGGGCTCCAAAAGAGCATCCACATGCAATATTGTTTGCAAAAGAGGCACAACGAGGGAAGCTTTACAGAGAAATTTTCCTTTTCCTTTCCCTTTCCTTTTCCTTTTCCTTTTCCTTCCGAGTACTTCCCGGTTTCGAAGTCTCGGCCTTTTGGCCTTTTGCCTCAGCTTTGATTTTTGCTTGGCTTTCTACCCAGCAGAGCGCCTGAGAGACAGAACCAGGACGACGATGGGACAAAGCAACTGCGAAAAGCCGTGCCTTTATCCTGCTTAAAAAATGTCCTACTTTGCGTACAGAGGCCTGCATTTGAGAAAATTTACATTTATAGCCCATCAATTGATAATTTCATTTCACTCTCATACGAATGACCCGACTCGGACTGGATCTCTAGTCGCCCCTCCATTTCTTTTCTTTATTTGGGCAAACGAAGGGAAACGACGTCGTTACGTCAAGAACATTTTCATCGACGTGCTTTCGAGTAATTTGGACGGTCGGATTTCTGTCGTACGGATGCGGGTTTCGACATCAACAGTTTCTTCTCACTTTCTTTGCATTAGAACCCCGTGGCTTGGAGAGAGGAGCTATGGAGAAGCGCGTTCTAAGTTCGTCGATGGGTTTTGCAAGCTTACCGTACACTACGTCCATGGTATAAATTTTGGAGTACCTTCCACTCCCTCATCATCTTTATCTTTTTACGCCCGATGAAGTAAAACAGTTTCGGTAGACACGTACCCACGGTCATCCCTACCGTGGTCAGACAGTGTGTATGCACTGTCTCGCCATTGTCAACCTTGCTCGAGCTGCCAACGGGACAAATAACATTGCCAGGGGCAAGCTACATTACTTCTCCCGCAGTTGTGGCATGCAAAGACCATCCTCAGGAAGAATACTGTATTAACCGAGAAGCAGTTTTGACAAACTGCAGCATTATTAATTGCAAGATTTCCATTCACCCAAAATCAACTAGGATAGCCACAGCCTCCAATCTCGACTCCTGAATCATCTCTTTAGGCATTTTGACTGTTTCAATTAATTCACGTCTGAACTATTTGGGTATTACAACTCGATGAACAGCCATTAAAATAAAGATTATGGTGTAGAAGTCACTCAACAAGTAATCTTTCTTACAAATCTTTAGTTCCTTGCAGCAAAAGAGGCCAATAGAACCTTTTCTATAGTTTTTGATCATCCACTAGCCTACTTCATGGGTTCGGAGATGGAGCGTTTTACAATTGACTAACACGTTAGTAGAGAGTTGTAGCTTGTCTTTGTGCTGTCAAAACTCCTTGAAGCAAGGCCTTCTGAATTTCAATCAGACAAAGCAAGAATCTGCAAAATAAGAAAATCATCTCATTCACGTTATCATGCTCACTGATAGCACAAACAAGTCTAGTTGGAAATGCTTGATGATGGATGTCTACAAGATGGAAGCATCCTGTTTAACATGAAACCCTGTGCCAATGTCCAATGCTTAACAGGTGCAGTAAATCAACTCAGCTAAGCAACAAATCAGTTCATCTCAATTCACTTATTTATTTATTGATTCATTTTTTGGTTTAACTGGTATCAACGAAGATTCAAACTCAAGACGTTCAGCTCTAGAGACAACTGTAGTACTATTGAGCTAAAGCTCCTTGGTAGCTATTCGCTGCTTGCCAAGTGCCTAGTATCTATCCCCTCATTCTTTGCCTGACAGCAGCATTGTTTTGCAAGGCTAATATCAAAAGTTTACTGAAAGTTTCATCCTCACTCCCATTTAAGAATTTGCCAATCTGGCTTCCAGCAAAACCATTCACAAATGTTTTCTTTGTTGTACAGAAGCAAAATAGTGAATATACTGTTACCATTCATTCATGTTTTATTTGATTTTGAGGTTGTGCAAAAAATTCTTTGGCATTGTGGGCCACCTCAGCCTCCAGTGTGGCTTCCAATACAATGTCAGATCCTTTCACATCATCTGCAAGCACATCCACATGTTTCTTTAAACATTAAAAGTAATGCACCCGGAAGAAGCAGGACTCTGTAGCACTGAAAACTTATAGGGCACATATAGGACATACGATTAAGGGAACATAATCAGAGGAGTTAGGTAAAATTGCAAGGCAAACACAGCTATAAATGTGAATTAGTAGAGTACGAACCAGTTCGTCAATCCATATTTCAATATTCTACTCCATATAAAAAAAAAGACAAAAATAAATAAGTTAACTAAAAGGAATCCAACCCTTGTCACATATGATACAATCAAAAAGTGATGACACCCAGAGAGCACTTCCTCGTATCACCAGTACAATAAAGCTAATTCTTGAGGGAGTATCATGGCTAGATGGGTAAACCTTTACGACTTGGTAACAGACCAGCACTTTCAGCAGAAAGAGGCAACACATTTGTAAGGCCAACATCATCCATCAATCTTTCTGCATCAGCACCACTTCTGAATGCATCATTCTTCAGGGAACAAGACTCAGCCAATCTTGCATACGCAGTTGCTTGGCTGTGCATAATACATGAATCTGAGGCTTTAAAACCAGAACCCTAGAAGGAAAAAAAAAAAAAATAAATCAAAGAATGAAGATAGAGCACCAAGATGGTGATATTACAGAGACCATTACTTGCAAGGATAAAAATTGATAGCATAGGAGGCATTAAAAACCTTGGAAATGGTAGTTGTTGATATAGGCTCTCCATCTGCCTGCTCAGTAGAAACCCCCGAAATTGTAGCATTTGGAATGTTTTCTAAGTCTACATTTCCGGGTACATTGTTGGCTGATTACCATCAGAGGCAACAAAAATTAGAAGCTCCTGCATTATTAAGTCCCAGTAATTTGAAAAGCAATTTGAGTATGAAAACAAGATATTCAAAATACCATTGGGAGCAGATGTATTGTCCAAATTATCTACTAGCCTCCGAGTTCGTGGACCAGGATTCAAAATAGAGATGCTTCGGATTTCATGTCGTATGGCTTCAAGCTGAGCCATTGTGTCTTGTAGTTCCTTGTGCACCTAAAATACAAGAATCATGCATTTCAAGGAGCATCATCAATGACATCTTAAATTTGAGATTTAACATCCAAAGCACAACAAAAAGACCCCATATTCAACAGCATTGAGTTTAACCACTGCGCAGAGCTCGGATTCGCTTCTTTTAGCTCAGGAGGTATATGACCCAATAAATTTCTCAGTAAAAATTTTTTACTACTTAACACATAATCAACCGGGTGAGATGCAGCGCCTAAAGCAATATCTCATAGACAAAGACATACCTGGCGAGCTTGAGTTTGCTGCATAACATTCTCGAATTGGCCACGAGCCACTTGGACATATCCGACGGCTCGACCAGCCAGCCTCCCTGCTGTTCTTGCCACGATCGGAAGATCCTTGGGCCCTAATTACAGGTGCGTTTTATCCATGATTAAAACCCTAAACTCGTTAACCTGAGAACAAATTCACTGCATTTTACACGCGAACCATGTTGAATGTGACCAGAGAGAGAGCCACCGACCAATTAGGGCGGCCGTGGCTCCGAGCAAGAGGAAGATTTCTCCGTAAGAAAGCCCGAGCATTGTAATCGCAGGGAGCGGCTGCCAGAGCCCCGTCCACTTCTTCGATTCTTGATTCAAGTTGCGATCTCGGCGCAAACTGCAATTACCAAACCAACCATTCGAGCGTGGGCCTCAGTCGCTTGTGGACGGGGCCCATTTTCGCAAGCTCTGGGCTCGACTTCCCCCAATGGATTGCGTAGTTACGACAAAAGTCGAGGCGTTGACTCTTCTTCCAGTCATAATGAAAATTATTTTTAAAAAATTCGATAAAATATTTCCAAATATTTTGATCCCCATATTATATATAAAAAGAAACTAAGAAATATTTATCAGATAATATTTGGATCTTTTCGAGGGACAAAATATTACTGAAAATTGGTTCCGTAAGTATTACTTTTTTTTTTTTTTGCAATAAAGTACAATTTTTAGAGAACACAGTTTTTTTTTTTTAACAATGTAATATATTTTTTTAAAAAATAGAGTATATATATTGTTAAAAAAATACATTCTGTTATTTTCTATAGATATGGATAATATGAATAAAAATAGACTGCACTTCTTAAAAAAAAAAAAAAAAGAAGACAGTACAATGTAATGTATTTTGAAAAAGAAGAAGAAGAAGAAGAAGAAGAATATATGCTAAATTAAAAATGCAGTAGATTTTAATGGTTTTTATTTTTATTTATTTAACATGGGGCCCTAGGATTTCGGTACGCATGAAACGAGGTCGTTTGTTGTGTTTGTCTTGACCTGTGGCCTCTCAGCCCTCTTTGTGTTTCTCAGCATAAAATTTGCCCTCTCCAGACTCAGCCGGCCGTCTCTCTCTGTCTCTGTCTCTGTCTCTGTCTCTCTGGGTCGTTCTCTTTCGTAGCCGTTTCTCTGTCTCAGTATTTTCGCCTGACAAGTCTCTCTCGAAGGTCACTTAGCGCCTCGCAACAAGGCCATCTCAAGGCTATTACCTCACTTATATGACTTATTGAAAACTAACAAAGGTGTTCGTCATAGAATACTTAGTTGTTCTCTGCATAGATTGCCGTTGTTTATGTGTTAAAATTTACTCAGAAAACCTGACTTCAAAATTTGCATAATGTTTATTGCATTCCTTCTTACCTTTCCGTTATGAATTTGTGGTCAATTAATTGCGTTTTTTTTTTTGTTTTTAATGTAATTTTTCGCTTAAACGCTTGCTAAAGATTTTGATGCTGCGACGCCCTGCATCTTCGTAGTTGCATTGTCTTTCAGATTCTCCGAATCTTCTTAGACTACTACTAGCGTTGCTTGTAATGGCTATAGCCCTGAAATCAACTCCAAGCTTTCTCCTTCCAAAGAAGTTAGAGACCCCTTTTCTAGTTCGATTTCTCTCTCAAAATCCTGCCGTGGTTTCGACCAGGAGATTTGCACCGATGGCTACTCTCACCACAGCTCCATCATGTCTGGGTCTATCCGATACCTTCTCCATACTGAAGAAACAAGGCAAGGTAAGCGTTCGCGTCCTTTCTATATTCCTTAGCCTTTCTTTGTCTCTGTTTTTTTTTTTTTTTTTTGTTCATTTCTTTATCTGGTTATTTTTTCACGAGTTGATTGTACTTCAAGTGAGTTTGTTCTTTTGTACTCCCAAATGCTTTTTGTCCCCGTTCCTTCTTAGCGGTAAAAGTTATAAAATTTAGTACAAAGCAAACTCTCGATGTGAAACAAACATGAACCAAATATATATCAAGTGATAATGTATGAAGATGAAATACCCATTTGATTGGATGACCTGTTCAGTTGAAGATTCATCAAGACCTGAAAGAGTTCCTGGAACCCAAGTCATCGACTTTGCTTTTGAGATATATATTTGCAACCATATAAGAACAAATATTTCTCTACACCTGGTGCCTATTTCCAGGGACATCTAGTAATATAAGTATTTCAAGGATGCTTCTTTGCCCATCTAAAATAGACTTATATATGATGCAACAGCATAAGAGCTGATTCTTGGATTGGTTGTCAGGTTTGGCTGACAAGAAGGAGGGTGGGTTGAGAATTAGTTTTCCCATAATCTATTGTTAGGGAAATAGGAGCTGCAATAATTTTATGTTCTTGATTTTGTAACTGATTGTGTGTGTCTAGGTGGCTTTCATCCCTTACATCACAGCTGGTGATCCTGATCTTTCAACCACAGCAGAAGCATTGAAGGTGCTGGACTCATGCGGATCCGATATCATTGAACTGGGTATTCCTTACTCTGATCCTTTGGCTGATGGTCCTGTTATCCAGGTTTGTTATTAGTGTTCTGATTTGTCAAAGGAGTTTCTGGTTTTAATTTGCTTACCAGTTTCTCTTACATTGCAGGCAGCAGTTACCCGTTCGTTGGCAAGAGGGACCAATTTCAATGCAATTATATCAATGTTGAAGGAGGTGAGATTATTACTGCCTTACTACTAGACTACTGTGACACATTCAGTTTCTCAACTTATGAATATAGTGGATTTTTCATTGACTACATGCATATCTTTAGGGAAAAGGCCATTGTCAATGCTCAGGTTGTTAGCCATTAAGTCTGAGTCAGGTTATTCCAACTTGGTGATGCTCTGTGCTTGCTGTCAGAGTTTTTTAGTTCTGGTCTACTGGTTGGTGAAAAGCTCATTTCATCATAGTGATATTGTGGCCACTGGATGAATTCTAATCTGCTTAGTATTAAAGTCCTGCCATATTGGCATGTTTAGAGTCTGCACATTTTAAACCATTTAGGTGTTTTCTATGTGGTGGGCTATCTGTATGGATACTAACATTTCTTCCTTGTACGGTTGGATTTCCATTTCAATTACTCTCAGCTTGAAAATGCCGATTTGATATAGCCATTTGTTTTCTGTTTTCCCCATTTTTTCTCTCCTTATTGCAATGCTTTTGTATACCATTGCATGGGTGTATAGAGAAAAGAATTAGATGCCGGAATTATCACCACCACCTAGTGTCCCTGTTAAACTTTATTCCCTATTCAGTTTTGATTTCATTGTCCCCATATTGATACCACTGTTGACTTTACAGGTGGTTCCACAACTAACCTGTCCAATTGCCTTATTCACTTATTACAACCCAATTCTAAAGCGTGGAATTGACAAGTTTATGCGTACCATTAAAGACACTGGGATACATGGTAATGGACTTGCTATTATATTTTCCTTTTTTTAATGAAATTAGTTGTGTCAAATAAATTTAGTGATTGGGATTTCACATATTTCTGTGAATCCTTGGACTTGTTTGTAGGACTTGTGGTGCCAGATCTTCCTTTGGAGGAGACTGAACTATTGAGAATGGAGGCTATCAAGAATAAGATTGAACTGGTATTTCTTCTCAGTACCCCAGATGTTCTCTTGTCAAGCAATATATATTAGCCTAGCTTTGGGTGTACAATCTTTGGTGCCAGTTTCAGTCTTGAACCACCTGGGTATCCAGTTGTTGCCAATTTGAGTTCATGTTTCTCCACCCTTCTTAATGTGAAATTAACAAAGAAAAGGGGATGGTTTGCAGTCAGCATAAATCAGTTCTTTTGGGATGGATAAATGGAAAAGGTATGCCTCATTGGTGCAGAACTACAAATTTGCTTTTATGGGAAGTTCATGGGCAATCACAAAAAGCTTTTTTGTTGCATGGTTTATGAAAGGAGATATCTTGTTAAAGTTTTCTCTTGATGTCAGCCATGCTTTTTGAGTTTTGACTTTAGTATGGTGATTACTGGTCTCTAATCCTGCATTCTCGCTTTGTTGGTGTACAGGTACTTCTCACAACACCTACCACTCCAAAAGAACGCATGAAAGCCATTGCTGAAGCATCAGAGGGTTTTGTGTACCTTGTAAGATGAACCTTCAGAATTGACACCAAAAT
This sequence comes from Bruguiera parviflora, assembly GCA_019804595.1. Lineage (NCBI taxonomy): Eukaryota > Viridiplantae > Streptophyta > Magnoliopsida > Malpighiales > Rhizophoraceae > Bruguiera > Bruguiera parviflora. The sequence continues at coordinate 7,264,770 of CM034052.1, read as the reverse complement.
CATAGTTGTTATAACACCAAAAAGATGGAATAATTTTAGGATTCAAAACGTTTCATGATATCTCCATTTGTGCTAATGTTATAGGTGAGTTCTGTAGGAGTTACCGGGACCCGTTCATCAGTAAGCGACCGAGTTCAAACCCTTCTGCAGGAGATCAAAGAGGTTTGTCCATTTGATTAGATTTTATGTCCAAAAACTGCTGTCTTAAGTGCTACAAATCACGAGGTTGAGTTGAATAAATGGTCTTCAATGAAGAATTTGCGTAAGCCTCCTAACCAAACACTTTTGAAGTGAAAATGAGTGATGCTTTAAGAGGTAGACAGACGAGCATTTGGTAGAAATGGCCTTCCATTCTAGTTTTCCGTAAGTATAGGTCTCTTTGCTATGAAGCATGAGCGCAATAAATTTTATTTGCTCCATGATAGGTGACAGGGATGCAACTTTTGACTGCTAACCAAATTGCAGATGTCATGATTAAATTAAAAATGAACCTTGCCATAAATGCCTTATGAAATGATTTGTACTGTGGCAGGCAACAAATAAGCCTGTGGCAGTCGGCTTTGGTATTTCGAAGCCTGAGCATGTGAAGCAGGTTAATCCTCCAAGCCAGATGATTGATGCTTTTGGATTCCGCGTCCCGTAATCAATCTAGCTTAATTTTGGCTTTTCTTTCAGGTAGCCGGATGGGGCTCTGACGGCGTTATTGTCGGGAGTGCCATTGTGAAGATTTTGGGTGAATCAAAGTCTCCCAATGAAGTGTTGAAGGAACTGGAGATTTTCACCAAAAGCTTAAAATCTGCACTCTCTTGAGTGCAACGTTGCGTTTGGTTTCCGATCAAAGGGTATTTCCCATTTTCGATATCTATAGACGTTGGATTCAAATCGAGATAAACATGTCTGTATCATTGCATGACGTGGCTAACCCCATGATCGTGTGCACCTCATCGCCGAAGGGCGTGGAGAAAAACATCTAGCCCGAGCTTGCTAACCTTATTCCCATTGAGATTCCTTCTGTCTCTCGTTCATTACCTGAGCTTGCCAGCCCTAGTCCCATTGAGATTCCTTCTTATAGCAACTTCAGCAAGCTCATTAGTCATTGGTGCCTCTTGATTTCACGATCATGAAAATCTGATTAAAGCACCGCATGTACATAACTAACTCTTCCAACGCAAAACAGGGGGATATTCGATCTTGTTGGCCTAGGGGTTGAAGCCTCCACGACTTCTCCCATTTTCACCGGGCAAAAACTTTTAGGGGACCCAAAGTCAAATGAGTAAAAAGGCTATCTTAGAATTCTAAGTATAAATTGTGAGATTAACAATTTATAAGTGAAAAGGGAGAATGATGATTAGGTAAGGTTTAGTAAAGTGGTAATAAACTTAAATAAATTGTTTACATTGAAAAAATAAAATAATATATATATATATATAATTAATTAATTAATTAACATATAAATAGAAAAAATTTGTAAATTAGGTAGGAGTATTTAAGAAATAATAAAAAACATGAATTAATTATTTTGTTTAATTTTATAAATAAATAAAGTTAATCATGAAAAATATATCATAATATTTTTTTTATTTTTTCATATATTTTTATATATTGGTATATAGTGGCTTTTTTATTATTATCATTATACAAAAAGAATATAATAACCCCAAAAAGTTAGAATATTGTGAGGAGTCATTAAAACTCAAATACAAAATTAGGAATTTTTAATAAAAATTATATCAATATCAATTGTGCTAAAAATATGACATTGTACCGTGTTTTACTAAATATCAGTAGTCAACCAAAAACTGTAAAGGGTCCCATGAGAGGAGTTGCAGGAGTGCAATTAAACTTTGTTAGCCCAACCTCTCTGCGTTAACTCTGCTCAAATTAAATCTATTGGTCTTCGGGACTTATTTTACCAATATTTAAGTGTATACAATAAAAAAAAAAAAGAGCATTTTCTCGCAAAAAATATCATATTGGATATTAGGTTTAATTAATAAATTTAATTGAACTTACCTTTATTGTACCGAGTATTAACCTAACCTCCAAAACGGTAAAAAATAGGGCAACTTTTCTGTGCGGTGGACGTCGTATTTCCAGTAATCTGCACTACCACGTATCAAGCGACACGTTAGCACTAAAGTTTTTGATTGAGTGCGTGGTACGCGTCCAAGAAAAGAACCACAGTGTGATTATTACCCATCCTGACCTCGATGGCCGGCCCCCTATAAAGATTCCGTGCTGGAGGGTCAGCAGAAAATTGACCAATGAAAGAAGAGCAAAGAAAACAAGCAACGGACAATGAACAGCGTCTTCTCAATCGACGATCTCTTCGATCTCTGGCATTCTCCGGAGATTGACCGGAGCACATCGGAATGGGAGATGCAGAGGCTTTTGGAAGAGTTTACGGGCGCCGCTTCTGCGTCCGTCGGCGACAGTAACCCGGCGCCGTCCTTGGCCTCGCAATCATCGAGGCCGGAGAATGGAAACGATGAGGTGGTTGAGATCCGAAAGTCTCAAATCCATCTCCCTCCTCCGCCTCTCACTCATCCTCAGCCGTCGGATCGCACTCCACCAACGGCGCCGATTGATTCCGAGGAAAACCTTGCTCTGCTCAAGTCCAAACTCGATCTCGCCTGCCGCGCTGTGGCCATGTCTTGGGTACGATGACGTATAGATATCTGCTGGTTAATTGCACATTTGTTTTATTATTATTATTTTTTGGTTGGGGAATTTTATGGACTATCAATTAATTCAGGAATCGAGTGAAAACGGTGGAGATATTCGTTCAATTGCTCAGGATCAACCGCTGGTTGCCAATAATTTTTTTTCGGGGTCGCAAGCTTCTTCTGGTAAGTTTTTGATCACTTTTATTGCTTTTATGTTTGTCGACGGTCAATTACTTTTACTTTGTTTACCCGGGGAGGTTGGTTTATTTCTTGGAAAATGAATATTTCTACTTACTGCCTCAAGTTTTTGACAAGTTTAGCTGTTGAGAAGTCCTCTTTAGAATGTTGAAATAACTCCATAATTGACTAGAGAAATAGAACCTTGGTGGATTACTGTGAATGAAATCATGGAGATCACATGTCTGCAACCGATGAATTGCTAAGCATTGGCACCTAAGCAAATTTAGGTGTCTAAGGGATGGAATGCTCCTTTTTCTTGTACACTTATTTGAAACAATAATATGTCTAGTCACTTTGTAAATTGTTCTCCTGATCGTTAGATTTGTGTAAAACTTCTCCGCTCAATATGTTGCAAGCTGGTAACTAGAAATAGCCTATTTGGGCTTGAACTCCCAAGCCTTTGCTTATCTCGGATGCAGTTCACCTGCTGTGAAAGTTTTAACTCATTGGAAATATTATATATATTATTGTCTCCAAAATGCATATCTACTTTATATTGCTGCAGCTATCCTTTGATTTTGCAACTTTTTATTCACTAATCTTGCCTTGTAATGTATGAAATCTATGTCTTTCTCTTGGATGCAGTATCATGTATGAACTTGGGCTATTGCAGGTGTCAGAAATGGTATCCCAGTAGCACAAAGTGGGGCTGATGGTGGTACACTTAACAACACAGCTGCACCTTCTTTGCAGAGAAAAGAGGAGGTTCAAACCAGGCAAACAACCAGTGGGTCATCAAAAGATGATTCAGATGATGATGATCTTGAAGGGGACACAGGAACTAATGAACATTCAGATCCTGCCAATGTCAAACGTGCAAGGAGGTGATGACAATTTCTTACTGTCCTTTTCCTGTGTGTATGGCCTCTTCATTTCCCCTTCTAGTAAGTAATAATAGTCATTTACAGGATCATCGTCAAGTCTTTTGCTTGTGGAAGTGATTAGAAAACATCTTGGAATGGGAGCCCTGGACAAATAATTTTGTTGCATGTCCTTCTTCTTCACTTCTATTTTTTTTTTGGGGGGGGGGGGAGGGGGGCAGGTACCAATTTGCTGGCAGTTTTATAACTGCATTTCTAGTCATATGCAAGTTTATATCCTAATGAAAGGGGACAAAAAAAGGAGGCTTACATGAATTGCTATGCAAATGTGTTGATAATTCAGGATGAAGTCAAATCGAGAGTCCGCTAGGCGCTCCAGAAAAAGAAAACAAGTGCAGTTGAATGAACTTGAGACACAGGTTTTGCCTAGTGCTTTTATCCAGCACAAGTTACCCCATATTAATGACTTCATTGATTTATGATTCCCTTAAAAATAAGGAATTTTTAGAATCCTTTACATAACACCAAGCCTTTATATCATATTAAATAGGCTGGTCAACTAAAGGATGAGCGTACTTCACTGCTATCACGCCAGACTGACATTAATAAGAGTTGTGATGAGGCTGTTTTCAATAATAGAATTTTGAGGGCAAATATTGAAACCTTAAGGGCAAAGGTGAGTTCACACTTCTACATTCTATGCTCAAATAGGGTATTCAAAACTGTGAACTATCTTTGCTTTTGGACTTATGCTATATGGCTATACTGTTCGTAGAATTGCAGTCTTTTATCAACTCATGAAGAACCATTTAATGTTTTCACATAGCTTGTTTGGCAAAGCTTTTTTATGTAGTTCTCCCCAAAAGGTTGGAGTTTTTACAAAATATGAGGTCCAAAAAATCTTAGTTTGAAACCTGGTTACTGGTCTTTATATCAGTGTCTATTGTTAGTGGGCTATTAAATTGGTGAGATGTGTGAAATTCACTGGTGTTACAATGCTATTACTTTCACTTGCTCTGCTATGATTAGGTCAATAAGTGAGATGCTTTATACTTGCCAAATTTATCAGGTAAATGTATCATGTGAAACTTCCAGGTTAAGATGGCCGAGGAACAAGTTAAACAAGTGACAGGTTGGAACCCAATGCTTCTAGGGAGGTCCAGCACGCCCAGTATGGGTGGCCAGGTAGATGCAACTGGAACTGTTGGTGGGCTAATGCAACCTAACTCCAACCAGTTCTTTCACCAACCACAACCTGTTCCCATCATAAATTCTGCTGCATCACATTGCCAGAGACTCAACAATGGCTTCCCTGCCAGCTCGGTAATTACCGTTGCCCCAAATTTGCAAAATGGCAATGGAGCTAGTAACATTGGTCCGCTGCTAACAGCCAGTGGGAAAAGTACCGCAAACATGCTTTCCATGCAGCACGTGCAAAAGGAGATTGATCCTATTATTGGTTCTGGCGAGGCCCTGCACACACGTGAATCAGGACTTCACCGGGCAGCGCCCAGTGAAAAAGTGGGGAAATGAATTAGAGATTGGCTCACTTTTTAGTTCCTGGAATGGTGTTTAGAATGTTATTTAATCATAAACTAGTGTTCAGATAATTCTCTGACCATCAGAACCTTCATGGGTTTCGAAATTATGGTTATATGACCTTTGCAGCAATTGGATCGTCAACAAGTTCTATATAGGGTCCAGCTGAACAGCGTCATTACTTTATTTCCTGGCAAATACTCTCCGCCATATTTGGGTTGGGTAACGCCTCTCTGTATCAATGTGGTGGCTCCATCGGATACGTTATTGTGAAGACGTGGCCCATAACGTGTTAGTTGCCGGATGCGACTCACGACTGTTGGTCAACGATGGTCGTGTGGCCACCCACGCAACCCCCACAGGTGGCCAATTGGGAGAAGAACATATATAAAAAGGTTGGGTTTCAATTATGAACAAAAAATTCTATATAGATAGGCTGGAAAAACGGGGGTGCATACCACGACATATATGTACGGAGAGGACAGGCATTGATTTTATCGATGTTCACAAGGATACAGAAATGGTTCACACGAGTAGAGATATTACAGTGGATGGCGCATGAGACCTCGAGTTAGTGAATGCTTGTCTTCTCATAACCATATGTTGGATATTTGGATTCATTACTGCTGAACTTTCGCACCAGGTAGGATACCTGATTGTACTTTGCTTTGAAAATAGGCTTCCAGCCTGCAGGGTTGACAAATATCAGTTGAGTACTCTAAAAGGAAAAAAGAGAAATTTTATTTTCTAAATTTATCAAAAGAAAAAAGGAATTGGGTCTTCAAAAAGATTTTTTATTTTAAGAAGAAATAATCAACAAACTTTTGCAAAAACAGAAAACTATGCCGAAGGAAAGGAACAGGAGGAACAAACCTCGATGCACATTTGTAATAAATGGTATCAGGTGAGTTATATGTGCGTGCATTGGAGAACATCCTCTTGACATCCGCCGCAAACATCTCAAATGTCACATAATATTGTTCTGACTCTACCCTTTTCGACATTGTCTTCAGATCTACATCATCCATCAAGAAAACAGGCAAATGATCAAAGTCAGATACTTTCCTTCAAACATCGATCAAATTAAAAATCACCCTAAAAAGAATAACTAATAACACAAGAGGACAGTCAACTAGTAAAACTGCAACTGTATCCCAGGGTCATGGAAAGATTTTGCAACAATGCATTAATAGTTTAGTGGAATGAAAAGGACCAACATGACAGCTTACCCATAGGATCTTTGATGATCTCATAATAATCAGGGACATCACGGCCATCAACTGGCTCCTTAAATGGCCAAGCATCAACATGGTCGTGCATTAACTGTTAAAATAAGACATCCATGTAATAAGATTCCAATGCATATTTAGTAGGGAAAATCACATAGGATGTTTGCTAATATCATTAATTTCAGAGTAAAGTGGCTCAGGGAGAAATGATAAGATTACTTTTTGCAAAGATTTGTGAATGCCAGGTCAGTGGAATAACAGTTACAGTAGATCAAGAAATCTTCAGACCCAATATTAAGTTCAGACCATAAGCATATGATCAACAAACCTCCATAGTTACTAAATGCAGCAAAATGAAAGCATAGCAGCCAGTGCATGACTGGACCATTTCATCATTGACAAGATTCAACCCAAATTAGCAAAGGCAACTATTGCTCCTACTGTCCATCAAACAAATCAACTACTCCTTTGCCCACAAAGCAACAACAAAGGAGTGGATAAATCTCCCTCAGTAACTTACTGTGCATTAGAAGCCATCAAAGTTAACTTCTACTAATGATGAGACAGAAATATCATGGAAAACAGTGGGTACCTATGATTTGATTTCAGTAAAAACAATTTGATTCCATTTCTGTTTATTTGTCACTTTACAAACACATTTCATGGTTGTCAAAGATGTGTAAGCTATATGTGTCATTGACAGATAACTCACAGTGTCTATTAACCACCACATAGTAAGAACTGCACTAGCAATCCTACAGCATGACAGATGGAAACTCTGTTTTGGACTTGCCTTTAGTAGCGAGCGCATGAATGCAGTCAGATGTTTCTGATTTGTGGCACCATCTGTAGAGGTTGTCAGCGCTCTGAACCGTGAGTGGCCCCATTGATCAGGAGTCCACCCAGCCCCCCCTATTACCACAATCAATAAAGTTCCCTATTAGTATTTCCATCCTTCTAATTATGCCAAAGCTAATCTACTGACATACTAAAAAATAAATTATTTTGCCAGAAACTTACTCAAGCCAGGAATCTCCTCAACTTTGAAGCCCTTTTTGGGAATACCGGCCTCTTTCTGGAATCAAATAAGCTCTTGATGATGAAAGATATTCATATCATTAAGACAACACAGGATCTGAATTCAACCTAAAACCTAGCACCAAATGAAACTGTAACATGGGAAGCCATCTGATGAGGAACCAAGAAGAAAAAATTTTATGATTAAGATTTTCTTGGATTGAGTCAAAATAAGTCCCATCTAAAAGATTAGTTGCAGACTTATAGTTAGATTTCTAGTAATCCGGATTGATTACAATCTTATCTCTTTGCTTATTTTTGTGTGTGAAATAGTTTGTGACTAGGTCTAAAGTTGTGTCTAAATTTATCTTTCCAGTGAAAAAATAAGCTTTGTATTGGTTTTAATAAGCTGGGAATTGAATCAAGACATTTTATACTTCTCTGTATCTTTTTACAACTGTGTCCTTCACCTCCTCCTTTCTTGTTCCTATCTCTTATTCTTTTCTACCTATTCTGCCCGTTTCTCTCAATCTTCTATACTAATTTCTGCCTATTTCTCTCATTCTATCTATTGTAAGATATCCATCCACTCTGTCCTACATCACCATCCAATTGGGAAAGAAATGCATATATTATATGAAATGATCTGGGAAGTCATAAGAAATTCTAAGGGTAGGTACCTTCTGAAAATCCATTCCAGGGTAAACAAGGTGACAATTTGACAGCTCTCTTATCTTTTCATCAATTGCCTGGCATTACCAAAATACAAGAGAAATACACATTACTGCAAGAATTCACCTTACAGTTTTAAGAAGTATAAATGTGTAGATACTGTCTTGTTAAGGCTATCAAGGTTTAAGGAAGAACAATAGAGCAAATAAGAAGAGTTATAATTGAAATGCACAGACTCAAAAGTAGTGCATGTAGGGATGCCCAATAAAAAAATTGGAGTGAGTTAAAAGAATGGTTCTTAAATGATAAAGTTAGCAATCAATTCTTTTCTTAAAGAACCCTTGTAAAACTCAACAAACTAAGCACTGGAAGAAATAAGAGATACAACTCATGCAGGACATTTGATGTTAATTGTAATTCATTGTTTCAAAGATTGATATTTGAACATTATGACTCTAGTCTCATACACAACAGCAAGTCAGATGGACAGATTAGAATCCCACCTGCCTCTGACGATGGATCATAGTTGATAAGTCAGTATATGGAAGCTTAGCATCAATTTTGCACTCCATGAGGATACCTCCATCATAGTCTTTAATGTACCTAGATTCAAATAACTTTATGAATTAATGAGATACACAAGCTGGCATGCAGCCAAACAACATGAAGAAAGAAAAACAAGATAAGGGGGAAGTTATTTCTGTGAAAAAAAAAAAAAAATTCTTGTTTATAAACCATTATTTTGTAACTACCTTTTCCCTTTTCCATTTTCAGTTAAGCAAAAGCCAAAAAGCCAGTTGTCACAAACTAAAACTCATTATGAACTGACAAAGGCCATATGCAAAATTGCAAATCAGTAATACCATCTTTTCGAAACACCCTTCCCAAAAACAATTCCAAAAACTTTATACTTCCCAACATCACTGATCCTTGTCCAATCACAAGAATATAAATGAAGCAAACACCCAATTGTCCTAATATTACTGTAGATTGTAGATTACAATACCCTTGCCATCGATCTTTCTCCAAGTAAATCTCCTTGGTGAAGCCCTATGAAGAACCAATAAGATATAAAATGTCAAAGACCAAACCCACTTGCTCACTATATCCAGAAAGAATTTTATGGAGACAAAAAATTAAAAAAAAAAAACTATGAGAAGCAACAATTCAGTAAAATCCTGCCAAAACTAAATTTAATAAATTTTAAGATTGTATGACAAAAGGTCCATGGATGGTAAATTTTGAGATTGTATGACAAAAGGTCCATGCAAAGTAAGTCTAAGATGGAACAAAAAACAAATTCCCAGAGGAGCAGTCAAAAATTATACTGAAAGGAGGGAATTACTTGTTTGATAAAATAACCAACAGCATTATTGTCTGCATATGTGAGGAAATGGGTTAGTCCATCAACATCACGAGCATGCTGCTTTAAGTGATTCATCAATCTTGTGCCATAACCTTTGACTTGTTCGTCTGCTGTGATGGCACAAAAAGCTATCTCTCCAAATTTTTGACTGCAGTTCTTAGGGAAAAGAATGTGGAAAGGGAGACATTAATCATAACAACAAAGGACGGATTACTTTCAATGAGTACACAGGTGACTACAGATGCCTGAATGAAATGATGAAACATAATATAAAAGTTTAGATGGAATTGTTGAAGCTCAGCAAAAATGTCACCAGGACAATGCTAATTCAGTTCATATATGAAAACAACGAACCTAACTGCTAGAAAATACCAATTGCAGTCTGCATACAAAATCCATTGTGGAACTCTGTTTGCAGCATAAACAAAATGGATAAAGCATATCAATAGCACATTTACTTTCTCCAATCTACATAGAGGAGAAAGGGTACAATTTACTCTAAGGAGTTTCGGCTCTACTTTGTTATATAACATGAAAATATCCATTTGAGCATGCCTCACGACATAAGTAAAGAGAAATACCAATCATATGAATGTGAATCTAACCTCGCATATGGACGATAAGTAATCCCACCAACAACCTGATTACGTCTGATAACCATTACAGATGTATGATTTCTGTGTATTAAAGTGAGAAATGCACATAAGTTAATAAAAAGTGTGGCTTATATGGAATCAGAAACAATGCAAACGAATAAAAGTCAGATCACATGCGCTAGGCCTACTAGCCCCTTTCCAGTCTGGACTTTTGTCAATGAGTGTGTTGTTTTAATTTAAGCAACATGTTGCTATTCAAATCAACGTGTTAACTAGGAACTTTAAAAGACTACATAAAACTACCTATCCATCACAAGACGGACAATATATTCTTTGGGCATGTTAGGCAATTGCCTGGCAAATATGTTCTTCAATCCTACCAACCTGAGAAAGAGAAATCAAAGGAATGAATCAAAAGTCATGTTTTGAAACTAATCCCAAACTTTTGATTTTCATCACAGCCTTAGAGAAAAATCAAACAAGAGATGCAATTCTAAGTTCTAACAATCGTCCAGAGAGGAAAACTACACCCAGAAGAGGGGTGGGAAAAAAAAAAAGGAAAACAGAAAATATAAGGAAAGAAAATAAGATACCAAACCATATGCTCATCAATCCCATCGTTTGATGTACATACAAACTTGAGTCTCCCAGCTTCCTCCTGAAATATTCCAAATTGATGACATTATCACAGCCTCAATTGTCCCAAAATCAATATCAGGCCCAACTAGGAAAAGCCCCGGCAATAGAAAATTTTCTACACGGAACATTTACACTTTAATAATGAGTCGTTCTCCTCTTAAAACTCTAGAACTTCATGTACCCGCCAAAGAATCAAAAGAAAGAAAGAAAATCAACAACTCGAAGACCTAATTAAGCATATAGCATCATTAATTTTACTTGTTCAAAAAAACATCACTAGTTTACCAAATTCGATACGATCTTTTGCAATTTCCAATGTCCATAGATGGCAAGGGATGAGCTTTGTAAGGAAAGAACAAAACTTTGCAACCAACAATGCTACCTCTCTCTTCAAAGTTTCTTCTCGAGCACTATACGCCCCACTTGTCTGCAAATTCTCGGTGAATATCCTCGAAGAGTCCTCCTTTACCACAATCCCTGGCATCGAACTCCCTGCTGTGGTGGAACCCATCCCACTAGTCCCGGTGGGCCCACTGTCCTTTCCGCCATCAGAATTCTCAACCTTCACCGCTCCTGGATTCTCAGTCTTGAGTTTCGTGTTGCGCCCCGTCGACCCGCCACCTCCACCAGAGCCGGCGCCGGCGGCGGACGCAGCGGCATTCGCTTCCAGGCGGCTGGCCGTGAAGGTGCGCATAGACGAGTCGTTGTCGAAGTCTTCCTCCTCGTCGTCAACGACAGCGTCGGAATCGTCGGCGTCCGATTCGGAGTCCGCACCGCGGGCGGAGATGCTCTCAAGGTCGTCATTGGATGTCAGAGCACCGTCGCGGGTGTCGGCGGAGAAAGAAGAAGGAGGGAAAGGGGGCGCGTGGTCATCAGACGCCGCCGCCGCCAGTTTGCGCTTGTGAATGGACGACGTTGCCGATGCGGAGGCCGAGTGAGAAGGAGAGGGGGACTGGGAACTGCGAGAGCGATTTGGTGCGTTTAGGTGGGAGTGAGTATCCATGGACTCGAATTGTGTTCACTCGCTCAAAATTGGGTACTTCTGTGTGTTGAATCGGATAATTAGGGTTTTTGCTTTATTAATTATTACACTGTGCTCTCACAAAGATAAAATACGAGGTCTGTCTGGTGTCCGTTATTACCGTTGTTCCCCGTTATATTTTTATTTTTATTTTCCCTATCGCGAATTAATTTTTTTAATTAATATCGATTAAAATTAAAATTCTAATTTTTTAATTTTAAAATATAACTTGTTTATTACTATACTAGAGCTTATGAGTAATCAAAAATTATTTATGAAAAATTTGTAAAGAATTGGTACATAAATAAAAAAAATAGTTAGATAATTTATGAAATTATATCTGAATATTTTTTAAATATAATTTTTTTAAAAAAATATTAAACATATAATAAATATAATAAAATATAGTATTAATTTTTTACTATTTTTTACATATTTTATTATTTATACTTATTATAAATTTAACTATTTTTATTACATATTAATTTTTTAATTAAAAAATTTAAACTTTTTTTTTATCTAAAATTACTATAATAAAATATAAATAATAAAATAAGTAACAAATAAGACTTAATGGATAATAAAGTATCATTACAATTTTTTTAATAACTAATTGCACCTTTTTTTTTGTACATTCTATTCGTCGACAAAAACTTAAGTTTCAAAAAATATAATTTTTTAATGTAAATAATGCCACACTAATTTTATCTGTGAGAGAGCACTGTGTAGAGACCCCTATCCAAAAACTTTTTTGTCGAATTTTTAAAGTTTTGTGTGTGTTATACAATATATCTCAGGATTTGATGCAACAGAGAGCCAAACACGCATTGTATGAATATACATCATAATTGCAGATAAAATTTTTAGTAAATTTATGACGTAAAATTATATATTCGATTATTTAATAATAATAATAATAATAATAACACCTTTTACAATTAAATACGACAAGCCTAGAAGAGGGGAACCATGCCATGTTAGCTTATGGCTAAATCAAAGCCAAGAAAACCCGAAGGTACAGAACGATCAGCTAGCTCTAGTCTTAATCAAGTTTTTTTTTTTTTTTTTTTTTTTTTAATCTCCCGATTCCTCACCAAATTTTATTAGCCGACGATGTATTTTGGGCTTATGGGAGTTATGCCTAACAAGTTACAATGACTAGAGACGACTGCCTTGATGAAATTGGCCTGAGAAAATCTTAATGTTTGATACGAAAAATTTACCTAAAAACAATTTGTTGTAGGTGATAGCATGGGTAGACCATGTGCAAGCATGCACCTTTGCTCGAGCACACACAAAGATTTAAGCATTCACAAACAAAATTTAAGCATAACATTTTGGGAGTTCTTCCATAGAAAGAGCTCACATTTACATGAACATCTAGATCCATGCAAACGCAGAACTCAAAACAAACAGCCTTTTCCAACCCCCTCTAAAGAGTTTGTTTCAGTAAACAGAAAAGTCTTACTATATGTCCGGAACGAGAAAGCTTAAAGAAGAAGGCAAGGATTCAAATTATTAAGCACCGTCCAACTCTATAGGAAAGAAAAGAGGTGTCCAATTAAAGTTCTTCCGAGTCCCTCCTTTCCCTTGCCCCTTCCTGAGCATGCTGCTCTCATCTGAACCAGATGTAGGCGTCCTTCTTTGTCTCTTTAAACGCCAGGGGCACATACTTTGTCTTTGGTTCATCGGCTTCTGGTTTCCTGGTTCGTTTCGGCTTTTCTTTTCTGCCCCTTCTTTTCTGCTTCTCTTCCCTGTGCATTGGAATGTAGACATTGGATGATAAAGCTGCTAGATAAACGAGGAATTACGCCATAAAAATTATCAAACTGGAAAGGGGGACTGAAATTAAGCTTCATTCAGCTGCATTGACTGTCCATTTATTCATGTTTATGGTGATTGAGAGGCGGTATAACGCATCAAAGCACCAACTATGTAGTTAGTGTTAAGTAAAATTAACTGAAAATGAGGCAAGAGTTGAACCGACTGTCAAACATTGCCATGGCATGTGGTAGAAGTAATGAAACATACGATAATATGACATGACACACACGTACATTTCAAGTCTTCCCAATTCAGTTATTCAATTATGAAAAAAGTGATTGAATATGAATATATAGCAAACCATGAATCCATGTAATTAACATTCTTGCATGGTTAGAGAAGAAATTGCAAATTTTAACAAGAAATTTCTAGTCATCATCTTACCTAGCCTCCAATTCGTCAGGATACGAATCAGCAAGCTCGGGAAAGACTATTATTTTCAATAATTCATCCCAATTGACAGTCTCAGACACACCATTTGCATAGACAACCTACATGCAATAAAAAGAAAAAAAAAAAAAAGATTAATGCAATATAGCGTACGGATATTTTTCAGTTAAATCTGGTCAAATATTATCAATATGAAACCGTACAGAATGTATGTTTTAAATTGGCTAATTTCAGCTATAGAAAAGCCCAATCCTAAAGTTAAACAACTCTAACAAATTATTTCATAGCCATGTCTAAAATTAAATGTATAGCGACGACTACTAATCAATGTACGCAAATTATATTGGGTTAAAAATAAAAATATTTTAAAAGACTTGTATTTTATATTAAAAATAGAAATTTTATTTTACCTGTTTATAAAACAATATTTATTTTATACATTGCCATATGTGAATCATCCAAATCTTAAATCTAATATGCAGGAGGTTCAAGCCTTTGCTGGTCTTATGTTGTTGTCATAAGAGGATGGTTGTCACTCTTTACTGCACTCTAATAATTTGTATAAAGAAACAAAATTATATTTAGGGATAGTGCATTTGCATATTTTAATTTTTATACTATTTATTTATTTATTTATTTTTGATCTAATTATAATCTGTTTTTATATCTTTCTAAAATATAGAACATACCAAATTTTTTATTTCATTTTCTTTCAAGTAGAAGAAGTGATTAAATTAAAAATTTAGACCTTGAACAAGTCATTGCGAGGATCACAGCTTTCGACGTTTCCCATGAGACTTACAACACCGAATGTTTTCCTTACAACGTTTCCAAGTTGGATTCTTTCTTGACCAATGTCACGTTGCTGAAGAGAAGAAATCAACACTAGGCTTAGGGCATACAATAATAAGCTAACAAAACCAAAGGTTAAATACGTATGGTGACTTACATCTTGGTCAGCTCTTGCTCCCATGAATTCAAGTCCATGCCTGTGCCGGTCCTCTCTATTGAGGGTCATGAACCTCGGTCTGTAGGGCGACGCTGGAGATCGACTTCCCCCATTTGGTGAACTGATTGGCTCCACCGATGGTTCTATTTCATACATCCAATAATTTTAGAAGTCAGATATTTTCAGGGTCAATACTTCACTGTCATAACCAACAGGAATGAAGATCATCTAAATGTGTATGTATATGGTGTGCATCTACACAGCATTCGTGTAGTTTCGAAGTTTAAAAACATCGATCGCCACTAGAGGCAACGAGTGTAGGAGAGTGCTATAGGCACACTTGTTTGACTAAACCGAAGAAACCTAAGACTGTGTTTGACGGAAAGAAAGAGAGGGCAAAGGAACCTGCGGAAGGTTGGAAAGGAGGGCCACTGTCCACCCCCCCTCGCAACTTTCCTTTCCCTCCTCTACTTTCGTGATTTGTTTAATTTAGGGCTGAGTTTTCCCTTCACAATTGAATAAATTCTACAGCTTATGCATCGATGTGCTACCATATGCCACCACACACACTTAATTATTAATTATTGCATGAAATAAAATTATAAAATATAATTAATTGAGTTTTTGTGAATATTTAATTTTAAATAAAATTATTTAAAAATTATTTACATTTAATTATAAAATATTAATACATTAAATTTTATTTTTTTTTTACAAATTTAATTATTATGGATCTAAATTATAAAATATCTTATAAAGTTAGTTAAATACTGATTGAGTCCCATTAATCTGTTATAAAATTTAATTAATTATACTTTCAAAGATATTTAAATTTTTTATGATAAAATGTTTGGTCATTTCTTCTGGGAAAAAAAAAGAGAGAGAGAGAGAAAAAGAAAAAGAGTGATCCTATGATTACATTAGTGTACTGATCCCAAAGCTTCGGTACTTACTTATTACGGAGCTAAATTTAAAATCACTCCGAATTGTAATTAACCAAACCCTTGGAAATATTGGAATAATTAAAGCCGTTTAAGGTATTGCCTGCACAGAAAGGGGAATTATGCAATAGATCTTAAGATTAAACTTTTTCTTACCGCCATCGGATGTTTTCAAGAAGAACAAAGCGCCTTCAAGCCAACTATATTTCTTCTATGCATGATACTCATTGAATAGCTAGCCTCTCTTTAAGAGAAGCTCAAAAAATTTAAAGGGAAATTTTCCTACGCATACAGGGATGATCAACGGAAAAACTGCATGCAGAATCATGAACGATTGCTTGGTCTAGGATATATTTTTAACAATTTTACAGTTGCAGTTATAATTAAGTTGAGATGTATTGTTTATGCTAATCGGGATCAAAATCTTCACGACTTTCAGATCTAGATGTTTCCTTTGGGATGAAAATTTCTCATCGCACGATTTTTCAATTTCGCATAAAAATATAAGAAGCTCAGTTGAATCAACGAAGTGTGGCCCCACAAGTACTGAGACATCAAAGAAGAAATTATAATCGGAGAAAAGCATATATTATTGAAATTCAATCCCAGCACAACAATAAAAATTAATTACATGCATGCACTCTAGATGGACCAAGATCTCACCTCTTTCTCCCCTCTTCCTCGTAACCTCAGATGAGCTTTCCATTGTCAGATCTGTCAGCAAAATTTCACACATGTTCCATTAGAAGAATAACCATGGTACACAAATCAGGTGTTAAAATTAAGTAGCCAAGAACCTGATGAAAGGCTTGACATAGTCTCAAAGGAGATGATGAAGCTAGCAGTCAGTGACTCAAAGTAAAAGATGGCCACAAAATGATTTGTTGGGTAAAATTGGGGTGATATAACATTAGGTATATATGGTGGCTGACCCCTGTAGGTTTTGTTTTAGGCCTCGTTAATGAACGACACCTGCACTCAGATTGGCTCGGGAGGGTCCATTTCATTCCACGCCCACAATGACAAAAAGGTCCTATGTTATGCTTTTACATAAAAAGAAAAGTGATTTTCTCGTGAATATTAAGTTTTAAATATGCAAAATCTAGCCTAAATTTAATAACTAGACTCAAATAAGTTTAATAATTAATGACCTTATATAGTTGGTAATGCTAACTAACGGAATACCTTATTTGTTCAAAATTTGAAATTTCCAATTGACCATTTTGAGTTCATATCATTAGATAAAATGCCGGAAGAGAGAGAGAGAGAGATGGAGGAAGGTTAATGGATCAGGCTCGGGATAAATTTCTTTTAGACCTAATTTAAAAATAAATTAATAACTTTGTGGGTTATAAAAAATTTAACCCAACCTTTAAAATTGAACAATTTGCCTATTATAAAATTTTCTCATCACAAATCTGTCCTACTAACAAAATTTAATAATATTTTTTTGTCAATCTACATGAAATGGCAGGATAAGGTTTTAAACTTAATAATGTGGGTAATACTATATCATCATGGTTAGCCATGTAGAACGAGAGAAAATTTTATCAAATTTTGATTTGTTACGAAAAAATGTTATAATGACTAAATTATTATATTTTAAAAGTTAAATTAAATTTATTACAATTCACAAAATCAAAGATTTATTTGTATATTAATTCTTTCTTTTATATATCCGGAGTATGACAAACGTACAAGACTTTTATGTGAGAGAAGTCTACTGTGGGCATATGAAAATTTAGAGAGAGACTTGCATGTTTCATGTAATTCTTAATAACTAGGAAAATAAGTAAATAAATAAATAGAAAAAGTGGTGGCCATGCACGCATGACACAAGACAACTATTACTAGACGATAACTCGAAAATGCGAACCGAATATACAATTTTGGTTACTGGAGAATCTGAGGCGGTCCAACCACGTTCGTCCCCATCAAAATCTAAACTGAAACCGTAGACGGAACTGACCATAGAACCAAACCAAGACCGAACCAGAAATTGGTGGTTTCGTTAAAAAAGCGAAAAAGAAATGTCAAAATAATAATTTTCTTTCTACTTTGTTAACAAATTTTGAAAATTATGGGACCCATTGGAAACTGGACTAAAAACCAAAATTAGAATTAGAGTGAAATTGAAACCGAAACCCATTCAGAACCGAAACCAAAACCAATCAAAGGCCATGATCAGCCCGAAATCGGAATCAAAACCATAACCATCTAATCGCGGTTTAGTTGGGGTTCAACCTTTCCAAAATCGAACCGGAGGTCTAATTCAGTAAGCCGACAAATTCATAAGGAGCCCCCATTTCGGCTTTGTCCGGACCCACAATGTATGACGCGTCGGCTAAGAACACAACGTACTGACGGAGTAATGGCCGAAATAAATAGATGCACACGAGAAATAATTAAATGTCCGAAAATAGCGAAAAACAATAAAGAGCGAAGAACGATGATGTTGTCAGAATATTGCTTAGGTGGTAAATGATTTACTTTTGACTGCGGCTTTTAAGAAAGAAAGAAAAAAAAAAAAACTTCGGGTTAGTGTGGTAAATAATTCATTTAAAATTTTTATAAAATATATCATTTGTTACATATTAGTAATCACTTTTATTTATTTATTTATTTATTTTCGAGTTATCACTTTACATAAGACGTAACCAAGTCACTCCGCCCTCTCTTTTGGGCTGCGACCCTCCCTGTGGACTGAGTCACCACATCTTTAGAGTTAGTGTATCGACAATATCAGGCCCAACGCATCCAAACTACTGTTTAATGTCACACTTGCTATGCACCCAACGTCCAACAGAAGCATCGAGACAGAA
The DNA here is from genome assembly GCA_019804595.1 of Bruguiera parviflora. Classification (NCBI taxonomy): domain Eukaryota; kingdom Viridiplantae; phylum Streptophyta; class Magnoliopsida; order Malpighiales; family Rhizophoraceae; genus Bruguiera; species Bruguiera parviflora. The sequence continues at coordinate 7,246,038 of CM034052.1, read as the reverse complement.
ACAGTTGATTCTTTTTCTGTAAGAGAGCCCAGTAAAGCTGGCTACACAGTGAAAAATGCTTACTTCCTCTCTGTTTTAAATAAATCCGTGATTTAATAGAACAGTGATTTACAAGGTCCGTATAGAAGACATCTAAGACCTTTGATCCAATACATATTTGAAGTAATCAACAGATACAAATGGTCTGGAAATACCAGTATTACAGACGATAACAGTGCGGCCGGACAAATCATCCTCTCGTTCTTCAGCTCTTCATTTTGGGGCCAGATGCTTCTGCTGCTGAGGCAGCAGGATGGGAATGGTGGGCGCGGCGCGTGGTGAAAACTATAAGCTTGCCCAGGATGATCAAGCAATGAGGATGGGAAATGTTTGAGGCATAGGCCGCCACACAATTAGTCCGATCTCGGCCTGTCAGAACGTCCTTTGTGACTGTTATAGAGAGGTAACAGCCAACGTGGCCCATGCTTCCTTCTGCCGTAGCATCGCCAGTAAACTACTAAAACAGCCGCTATAAAACCGAGTGGAATTGCCCATCTGCATCCAACAGAGTCGAACAATAACGAAAGGGAAAGAACAGAAACATAACAATAAAGTAACCATAAGAAAGAAGAAGCCTGGTGCACGAAGTTCCCATACTACAAGCGTGGGAAAGGATCAAATATATTCAACCTATCGCTATTTTTCATATCTGTTGCTTTTGCGACTCAAACATGTAACTTTCAGATAATAATGGTAACTTTGTTGATGCAACGAGAATAAAAGAACTAATGCATACAAACTCTCCATGTTCTCTGGTTACGTCATGCTCAATTTTTTACCGCCAATTTCTTATACCAATCAAGATACGAACAATCGCATTCCTGACCAGTGCCTGCTATGCAGAGGAAAGAAAGGCTGTGCAGAAAACAGAGTCGCCAAGTTTCAATCTTTCATGCATGCAAAAAAGGAAGGACACGAATGAACTTGCAACCAAGAGACCATATCAGGCAATGATGGCTTTATATTTCTAATTAGATTACCTGTCCAAATCAAGGATAGGGCTGTAAACAAGGGCTTCCCAAGTTGCAACTACAGAATGCCAAACAGGATTGTAATAGAGAGACTCAGCAGACCAAAACATCCTTGTGTATGTCTCCAAGAAGATGAAGAGTATCCATGCTCCCATTTCTATCAAGATGAACTTTATAATAAACCGACCAATTACTACCATGACAAGGGAGAAGGCCACCAACCAATTGAAGAGCCTGTGATTGTATTCCTTTATAAAGAGAGTTTTTGACTTTTCCAACATCTGCAGATTCAGATAGCACATTAACAAATGCCAGGTTCAGCAGACTGATGATGAAGGAGTTTATAATGCAGACCCCTTATCACATCCCCCAAATAACAGCCATTATAGAGTCTCACATAATTCATGATTACCCAAGTTGAAGAAATAGAACCCTGGATCAATGGAACAGAAGCTTACATGGCAGTTCCACTGATATGCCAGAGGAAAATCAATAAATTGAATCCTAATCATTATAGTGGAAAAAACCTATGACATTTGCTAACCATAACGCCATAAATGGTATTTAAGAGTCAATAGATCAATCATCCTCGTGGAGAATAGCTACATGACATTTGTAACCAATACGATAAACACGGTACTTAAAATATCATGGATTTTGATCTTCACTTTGTCTCAAAACACCCTGAAAATCGAGAAGACTAAATGAGAAGACAAATCAATAAGGGTGTGCCTGACCTTCATCATGCGATGTTCATAGTTTGCTTTTGAAGGTCCAACACACTCCAGCTCAAAACTTCGGTTGCATTGTGAGAAGCCTGCATCGAATTTTGCCATGGAAGGAAGTCTGAGAACTTGAAGTTGGTCCATTTTGTCCTCGCATCTTGTATAAAGTGCCTCGCACAGCTTGGCTGACTGATATTCATTCGCCAGTATGACATTCTTATAAACCTGGATAAAAGATTGTACACAAAGGTTTACATAAAATTTGAAACCATGCAAGTGCCTGCATAAAAATTGACTATCAAGCATTGCAACTTGAAACTCAAGCTCCAATGCTTGGATTGTTCAGGGATGGTAGGAGAAGATATATTCCAAATACCCCTTGTGTGCCCAAGGCAACACATAATTAAATGAGCAAGGAAGTCAGCTAATTTTATATTAGCACAAAAATTCCACCTAGCTTCAGCAGATAAGATGGTTCAAAATCATTTGATTTATGCGATAATTCAATACAAAGAGCTTTTAGAAAGCATTGAATACAAGGTACTAAATTGTCTAGCTGACAACAAAAATTAAAAACACAACCATGGCACATCTCTCCCTCTTGGTGGAATCAGAGGATTTACATATTTTCAAATTTCCCCCGACTAAAAACAATTTCAGAGTTCAAAGTTTCCATCAATAAATTTCCTAAGGAAATGAGTATAGTAGCCACACACAAAGTTCAATTTCTTATACTCATTGATCTAAATTCCACAAATCAATGCATTTGCACCCCACAGACAAATTTATCTTCTCTGCAAATTAGATCCATTAAGCAAATGATACACTGCAAATCATTCTAGGGAGAAAAGAAGGATAACAGAGCAAAGAACACCCCTTTGACAATATATATATATATATATATATATATATATATGAATGCCTATTGATATAATAATACTAGAAGAGCCTCAAATCAATACCTGCTTTATTCCATCATCCAGTTGCATGACTGATCTCTTTGCATGATGACGCCCAAAATGCTGCTCATCAAAAACTCTCATTGCTTCACCTCTAGACATTTCATGGGCATCTTGCAGAGATTTCTCTGAGAGTGGTAAATGCAATTTTTCCATCTTTTCACTATATAGCTTTAAACACCGCTCAAGAATCTCTTTGTTGAAAATCTCTACAAGAGAGCCTGTTGATGGGATCTCCCCTTTGTTCAAGGCATCTAGTATCTGGAAAACAGTGTGACTGGGGAATTATTCAAGGCACATTACTGAAGCTGACATTTGTCATGGACTCATTTGTCTTGTTTCCTTTTTCCTATTTTTGTACACTCTGATGGTATCAACAATGAGCAGGGGGTGTGAATGCCATTACGGCAGCCACCACAAGGATATCATTCGATATGACTCCAGTTTTCTCGGAGCAACTAACATGGACAGATAGGCCTGAGAGTCTAGTAGGCCCTTGTCACATTTGGTTGTACTCCTGGTATCAAAGTAATTCACCGGGGTCACCAGACTCATCATCCTAAATCACATTTCTTTAAAATCCTTTTTTATGGCAGGGATCTTGTATGTTTGCGCTTCTACCATTGTGCTAGAAATGGGCAGACCAAATAGCTACATGACAAACAAGAAGTGTTGCCCACAAAGCAACAGTGTCCACCAATGCAAAAAGTCCAAGTACAATCCAAATAAGGAAAGGGAAACGTGTTACAAGCTTGTTCCAATTGGCAGACAGGGACATGAAATTGACCAAAGGTTGCAAAAAACTTCAGTGGCACATAAGTACTATATCAATCAGGTTTCATTGCAGTTCCACTCAGACAAGAGACATGAATTTCAGATGTTGAATCCTAATTACCTGCTCCAAGAAAGCTACAAACTCCCTCCCATTTAGAGGCTTTCCCTGCACAATCTTCGGACGAATGATGCTAGCAACAAGTTTTTTCAATTGCTCTTTTTTCTCAACATATACTGGATCAAGCTCACCATCCTTCATGTCACAAAGTTTTGTTCGCTGGAGATGAGGCTGAATTTCAAAATCAAAAGGCAATGAGATCACCAAGCAAAGGCAATGAATAAAGCATCTCTCTCTCTCTCTCTCTCTCTCTCATGCTGATCAAGACTAAAATCCAACTTATCCATGTAACTAAATAGGTGTTAAAATACAGTACTAGAAACTTAGCAACAGGAACAAACATAGAGCATATCATACTTGTGGCAAGCTAAATGTTGTGCTGTTATCACCCATAATGGCCAATGAGTCTCTAATTCGGTTAACCTGAAAAAAAAAATAAAAAATAAATAAATGCAAAAACATCATCTCCTTGCTCCAGAATAATAAAATTTTCAGGAAATCAGGATTGAGATTAAACAGAGCAGTTACCAGGTCGATGTTTTTGTCCCCTGCAAAATAGAGGAAGCAACCGTATCAAGCCTTTGTTCAAAAATGCAGTTTCAAACTGAGAATAACAACCATCTCTTCTAGACTAGCCACAGGGGGGAAAAACTTACCATCCTTATTAGGGACATGTCGAAGGGCTTCATTCACCATTGCTTGCACTGATTTCCCTTCTGTGTGACCAAAGGCAAAATCAATTTATACATTACATGGAGCAGGATTCTGTAAACATAGATGCAGCCCACATAAAAAATCTAGCAAATAAATACAACACACTCGCACCCATTTATGATACTGCATTCATTGAGAAACTATGAAAATGGACAAAATCACTCAAGGGAAGTTTGGTAGGGCATAAGTATTGAGACAGGTTGTAGAGAGTGAATAATGTTTAGTACAACAACCAAAAAATGGCCTTAGGTATAATGATCTGTCAAAGCCAGTCCTTAGGAAGAAGCAGGCAGGTAGCCAAAAATTCCACTTTTCAAGAAACAATATACTAGACTGGCACTTATTAACTTACGCAGAAAATCGCACTGAATAAGCCACAAAAGTTTTGCAGGTTCAAAAGGAACATCTTGGCCCTGGAAAGAAAATTTTGGCCATTCTGATTCATGTCAGTGAAAAAAAAAAAAAAACAGTTCAATCTAAAGAAATGATACAAGACAAATATCAATGCAGCTACTTCTAAATTACCTTCACTCTGTTCTTGGTGAAGTGATTACCAGACAATCCATAAACAAGTGTGTTAGTAATATAAAAGAATGCTAAGAAGAAAAATTCAAATAATCATCTTCCCAATTTCCATAATTCTGACAACATGTGATAAGTCAAAGGATGGCAGAGTATACAAACCTTCCATAAAATTCTTCTGCAAGTTCCACAGCAAATGACAGGCGGGATATGTCAGCCTCTCGGATCTGAACCCAAGCAATTAGTAAGATACTAAGTAGTAGTACATATTCAGTTTTTCAGTGTTTAGCCAAGAAGCAGTCTGGCATAATTTAGCATCCGTATTTTCCTACATGGTTGGTTTTATTCTCACAAAGCATCCAAGTTGTGCTATTTGAATACAAGAAGAAGAACAACAAAGTTTTAATTCCAAATTTAATTGGAGTTGACAAGTTGTGCTATTTGAATTCAATCCAAGTATCTTCTTAAATTGGTTAGTGCATAAACAATGTTAATTTCAAGTTACACTCCCAGCATTGGCTATCAAAGAAGAAATGAATGTAAGAAGAAGAGATGGGGTTGGCAAGACAAAGGGCTATACAAATATATTTTTCACAAAAATGAAAGTTCAAAATCTCACAATACATTATATATCTACAAAGAATGGTGTTTCAAGGTGATTTGCACTCCTAAGACAAGGCACAAAATGAAAGAGCCCAGTTAGTATGATTAATTATTTTATTGGATCAACTCTTCTAGTCAATACTTGTCATCTCTCCACTAATTGTATTAGTCAATTTTCATTGCATGCACGACACTTTACATTTCATCTCTACAATATACATTCACATTAAAAGTCAAAATTTACTCAAAAATGTTATTGTCTATGTTATATGTTTGGTCAACCAATCTTTCCAACTTTGATAACTCATCAAAAAATGCCTAAGGACTGCCTTATACTCCGCAACACATAGCTTTTGAAAGCTTTACCACAATGCAATTTCATGTCTAACAAGCCAGACTTTCATATAATTTTTACTCATAGATCTAGAAATGCAGAATTAAAACTAAAAATACAGATTTTCATGTAATTTTATTCCTAGATCTGTAAAATGCAGAATTAAAACTGAAAAGCCAGATTTTCATATAATTTTACTCATTAGATCTGGAAAATAAAGAATTATAACTAAAAAGGTAGAGGAGAAATAGCTAACCATCTCAGGCAGGTTATATATAAGCACAGAACTCAAAATGGTCGCCAGAGCAAATATCCTAAAAAAAATGTATACATATCATAATGGGAGAAAACACATAAAATATATATTCCCTAAAAGGCCTGCTATCTCATAAGAGGAATTCTAATTTACCGGTCATCATAGACATTTGACTTTCCAATACTTTCAAATCCCTCTGTATCGAGGTAAAGCACCGAAGTTTTCAATCCATCTATATCCATTTCTAGTGGGGTTCCCCATACCCAGATCCCTGCAACAAACAAGGAGTTACCGATTATGCCTAAGTAAACAGCAGCACTTTTCTCTATCTCAATATCACAATACCTTTTGTCTTTGTGTCACGCATGTGTCCAACACCAAAACCTGAAGGAAAAAGTTTATCCAGATTACTGAAACAAGCAGAAATCCTTCCTTAACAAACATTGAACACAAAATTTTCAGGACAAAGTGTACAAGTACAGCAGCCAAAATGTGGGCAGCACCTTCATAACAAGAAAGTGAGAGGAGATGATTAAGCAAAAAAGATTTTCCAGAGCGGTATGGACCAATGACCTGATTATACAAACATCAATATAACAGTCAAAACCAGAAAACTTTTCTCCGCATGATTAACAGACTATAAATGTGAAACTAATAGCTGTGCAGTTGACTAAACAAGTCATTTAGGCAACAGGTTGCACTCAAAAGCATAAACAAGGGACTACAGATAGACATATTAGTGAAAGAAAGGTAAGGTACTGAAATTCTTTCATCTAGATTTCTGAGAAAATCTTTAGATATCAAAATGTGGTCTACATCAATTTCACATGCAATTTTGTAAAAAATTTTTGAAGCCCAGCAACATGCCGTAGCATTTCAACTCATAGTAATTTGTTGTCACATAAGATCTAGAATCCCATCACCCAAATCTCACAATTTTCTTTCTCTCCAAGCATGTTCAGACTATCATCAACCAAAAAAGAAAGGATCTGATAAAATAGAAAAAAAGTGTAAGAAAGTAAGGAGCAGAAAACAATGTAGGTACACAAGATCCACACACCACATAATTAAGGTTCCTTTAAAGGCTTAAATAGTGAACTTGTTACAAGAACCATCCATAATGAAATGACCCTACAAGGACAAAAGGTTCATTCGCTAATCCATCTGAATTATAAAGAGTAATAACCCAAACTTCAAAGGTATGTTTCAACAAATTGGGCTGCAAGCAAGTTTAAATTTCCAGATGCTTATGAAGTTATATCTCAGGCGTACAGCAACAGCTGCAATTGGGCTTGTTATTCGTCTGATGGCTTCCAAGCCTTCACTTGCAAGGCGAAGCTTTGTATGACCTGGATCAGGCTCAACAATAGGAAACCTGTATCCATGGAAACAGAGAAAAACAACTAGATTACGTAAGTTGGGTCAGTAGCTCCTTCAAAATATCTAAAAACATCCTGAAAAGATATGGTTAAAATGACCAGCAAGCAGGCAAATTTTTGTATAAAGAAGAGACCAAAAGGCAAGAAAAATGACACTGCTAAGCATACTGAAATGGTTTGATGGCATGAACTAGCCCAAAGGTTGGCAAGCAAGGATTAATATAACACAACAAATAAAATGATGAAATTGCCTTCAACATGACTTCTGAATCCCTTGAGTGACAATGATATGACTGATCGTAACTCAGAGTTCTGCAAACTCTAGGGCACATTTTAATGATCTATACGCAGAGAACCCAAAGCCACACTCATTCTCCAAGGTCACAGTCTTCAAGTTGGGCCAGCCCTAAATATAGTTGTCACAACTACTTTGAAAGGGTACCGATGAATTTTTTGCATCATTGAGCCCCCAAACCCTGGACGAGATTGCTCCATTATACTCTCCAGTTTGATCTTCCCACATATGTTAACCTGTGGGCACCACCTACCAACCAAGAAGATGCACCATCTAATGGCTATCATTAAAATTAAATGACTATAATCTGTGATCAAAGTAAACGCCTGTGATCAAACATTTTTTTTTTTTTTGGCTCGAGTTTGTTGTTCGTTACCCAATTATCAGTTGACTTCACAAGTTGACACTTTACCTAATGCAGAAAATACACAGCAATTTATCGTAAAATTCAAGAAAACCCTGACTTTATGGATCGAACAAAATTAGCAACGGCAACAACCGATGATATATGATGTATTACAAAAGATCTCAGAACACGCATTGCAAAAATATACCTTTCTATCCAATATAAAGAAAATAATAATAATAATAATAAAAGGCTCAGGCTCTGTATATTAACAAAGCACGAAAGTCTAAAATCCGACCTTGACGTAATTGTCAAAACTACAAATCTATACAAATAGACACCAATCTAAAGCGTAAAAATAAAGGAAGAACCGTTGAGTTATCACTTACGCTCGATGAAAATCGTCAATTGAAAGAGACCCTGATGCGGAAAACCAAAGAAGATGCAAGATAATGAAAGACCAATAACAAATCTTCATAATTGGGAAATTCCAAGGGATCGTTATCGTTTTGACCACCCAATTCGGCGGCGGACAAGGGCCTGTAATAATATGCAGAACTGTAATAATTTATGCAGCTGTACAGACAAGGCACCTAAATGCATTGACGATAAAAGAGGAAAACCCAAGTGTTTCTTTGATTAAATGGAGCCACCACGAGAATGCGATCTCGGCAGACCAAAGAGAATGTGTGCAACCGTACACGTTCGATAATCGGTTTGCCACACTGAGCAACTAAGTGGTTGATGCGGCGACCGTCCTGCAGGTGATCGATGCCCTCCAAGGACAAGAAAATCAATTAAATATATATATATATATATATATATATATATGCTCCCTTGTTATAAATTCGGCAGCGAATTTACCGTGAAGACCTTGATAATGAAACGGGAGATAAATTGTCTGGGGGCTGTGAGGGATATTTTGGTAAAGAAGCATGATTGCCACTTGGCAGAACCTTGTTTGAGTTACGTGTCTGTCTGGGGTAGGTTGATCCATGGTCTCTGCGTCATCCACAATGTTTTAGTCTCATAGCCAATAAATTTTAGCAATGCTCTGACTTTCCAACGTTGAAACTTCAAGCTTGTAGTGGTGTGGATCGTACAAACTACGATGACAAAAGAAAATTAGAGGAGAATAAAGTTTGTATTCATAAAAATATAAACAGCGCACGATTTGTAATTTTTCACGTTATATGGGTGTTGCCTGCCGAACGGGAGCTTTGAGGACGTTTTGGCTACAGCCAAACTCTCCTGCGACCTGGGCTTTTCCTTCTAGCATTGGGATTTCAACTTTGCTAATTACCGACTTAACTCGCGAGATGCTTAGAGCAGCCTATTATTTTCCTTAAGCTAATGGATTTCCTGTTGAACTTTTATGTTCTTCTAATGGATGATTTTCCTTCTAAATTTGACCCTGATCCTTACAAACATGAAAACAGTTTTCATTTATTTAAAAAAAAAAAAAAAACCGAACATAGAGGGAAAACTAAAGACTTGTTTGTTTTCCGTGAATCTGACGCAAAGACAAGCTCAAGAACAATTGTCTCCCGATCGTACTAGGAGGTCTGCATCTAGAATTGTGTTAATTAAACAAAATCCACAATACAGGGGGTACGCTCAGAAGCTCTTCGTTCCATATTGCCAACGGAGTGCGTCGGGACCTCTCAATTATACAAGCATTCGTCTGCTGTAAAACTGCTCTCTTGCCGAGGCTCTGACTTGCTTAATGTATGCATCGATAGTCAGCACCCGTCGTTCAAGGGCCTTATCCAATACATCAATCAGATCATCTACGGCCTTGTCAGCAGCCAGACAATCAATCACCGATTTCGAGTTTTCATCAGCGGCCTCAAACGCTTCGTCGCTGTCTTCTGCTGCAAGGGAGCTAAATAGTGAATTTCCACCATTTACCCTCAGCCAGTTTATTATCAAATCAGACTGGTGCATCACCTCCAAGACCCTCTCTTTCAAGATCTTTGTTTCATGGTCAAGCCCCACAATAATGCTTGTGATGATATCATCTCGATTCATCAATTCTGCTCGCAATTTAGAAAGCTCGTCCAGTTCTTCTTCATGTTTCGAGTTGAATGCCATCAGGTCATAGTGAAGCCTCCCGCTAAGCCGGTCAAGAGCCTCGGTCTTCGAGACAAGCGATGGATCAGTGAAACTTGCAGCGGCCGGCGAGTAAGTAAAGGGATGATCGCAAGAGAAAAGCTTCGCCAGGTTGTGTACCAGCTTGGTGAGGTTGTATCCGGGGAATAGCCAATTTTGAAGATAAGAAGAAGTTATGGTGCCTGATGAAGGGTCAAAAAATGGGTAGCCTTGATGAATTGGGGAGAGTGAATTTGACGAGGCAAAGACCATAGGAGCCACATAAGGGTAGTTCTCGTGGAGCCAAATGGTTAGAGTTATGGGGGTTGTGCGATTGGAGATATGGACCTGGCCGCTGGCATGTAGAAGGTTCACAGTCTTGCCATCATTGTGAGTGAATGTGCCCATCGAGAGGGAGAAAGTTGGGTGTTCTTGGATCAGAGACAGAAGGTGTTTTCTGATGATCAACTTCTGTTTGGGGTCTGGGTAGGATAGTGCAAATGGGCTGTTGCAAGAAAGCGCTGTTTCAATGAAATTGGTCGCGGATGCTGATGCCATTGTGGACGTGGTAGAGACACAGGCAATGGAGCATATTCAGGAATAAGAGTTTGTAGATGAATTATTTAAAATCTCCTTAGCCAAACATTTGTTCTTTAATTATATCATATTGCCAATGCCGCCTTTAATAAAAACCGTCTGGATTGAATTCAATCTTGAGAAAGTTTTTAATAGGCCTTTTCAACTCTCAGTTGCTTGGGAAGGATGCTTCCTAACCATTGCCTCCCTCTCAGTTAGTCCGACTGTGCAACTGCTTTAAAATATCATAAAACCAAGATGGCTTCTTCTGTGTGTAGATTTTGACACAAAGGGAGTCTTTCAATATTCTGGCCTTGTCTTCTTTGAATCGGTCTCATTCCTATGATTGGATGAGCTAGTTTTTGGAAGTTCTTTGAGTTTCTACGCCAATCTCCGAGAAATTTCCATCCTGTCTTCGGTAAACGACGACTCGTCAACCAAGTTGTTGCCACAAAAGTACACAGCATTTCCACCCCACCTAGGATGAGGGCTACACAAAAACAAGCATCTTCAATTCAAACATTGATTGAGACCTTCTAGTTAAAACAACCGGTAGGGCCTATTTAATTCACAAAATGATCGTTGCAAATAAACAACTTCCACTAGATCGGTACATAGCTTAAGAATTAGGTGAGGGGTTGTTGATCAAAGAAATCAACTTCCAATTTGAGGCCCAACCCCGTGGGATTCTGTAGATCAGCGAGTTGAATCTGTTTCGTGTCCATGAATTTGGGCCACCGAAACATGGTTTAGGCTAGGCTTTCACTCCAAGGCTAGTGGCCCCTCAAGCCCTCACGATGACTCAATAAGAAGGTGAATAAGACGTATAGGAGATCCACATAAAAAGCTGGATTTTGGCCGGTCAACGGTTTTTAAGGCGTTAAATGTTGGATTACAGAAAAAGGGTATTGAAAATTCATAGACCATTAATTTCTTTCTTTTTTTGTTTTTTCCTAGTTAAATTATTATTATATATATATATAACTTGCCATTCAATCGAAGAAAGGGGGAAAAAAAAAAACCTTTGTTTGAATATTAATTTCTTTCTTTTTAGGGACGACAGAAATAAACACGGAAAAACTAGAGGTCAAAGCTTCGAAAGTCGCGACTCACGAGAAGCAACGCCCTTCTGGTTGCTTCTCCTCACCTTAAATATCATTCGCTACTCTGCCGTGGCAGCTCAATTCGTCTTATTTCCTCGTCGCTTGGGCAGATGGGCTATCTTCGTTGTTTTGGAAAGCAGCCATGGAATGGTCACCATATTTTACCCCATTTTAATTGACATTACTCGACATTTTCGACCATCTAAAAGATTTACCGGATGTTTTTAGTATATTTTTCCGCCCCGTCTGTACTTCGTGAAATATTGCAATATGTATCTTGATTTTGTGACAGAGTAGTCTCTAAGACCGAGTGTGAATTTAACGACAAAAAAAGGGGGGGGAGGGAGGGAGTTTAAAAGGTATAATTAGCTCACTCAATCACATGTGACAAAGTGATTTAACGTACAGAAATATCAGCTTTTCCTGTACAGAACTAAGGCCATAAGTCTGGCAGCCCACTCGTGACAAAGCGCAATACTTTTGTAGAAGTTCCGTGGCTTGCATTTTGGCGCTTGTGTTCGATGTAAACACGTGCCCATGGTTTTGCTTCCTTTCCCCTTCGCTTTGTGCTTCCATCTATGCAACGTGTGACGTATTCCACACTTTATAAGAGATAGGACATCGTCTTTTACAAGATTAAAAATATAAGGGTTGTCATCAATTATGCAGTCTAAATGGTAAAGATCATTTATTGTTAGGTTGCAAGTTCTTAATTCAAACCCTCGTCGAGATGTTTCTTTTAGAGGGAGTCAGAGATATTACCCCAACTTTTCCGTTTAATACAGAAAAAAGATTAAAAATAAAAAGTCAAGCGGTAACTACGCACCATTTTTAAGTCTAGACAGAGTGTTGGATGGCCCAGCACCGACAGGTCGGGGTGCTAAACCTGTGTAATATACCGAGAGACTTGTAGAATTGAGAAACCAAAGCTCAGAGTGGACCAGATGACAATTAATACGGGGAAGTGGCGCTTAAATTAATCGGTGGTTCTTTACTGAGGGAGGTTTCGAGTGGACAATGACAAGGAAGCGAAGTGATGCAACTCCCGAGCCAATTAATTATCATTGTCCAAGTGAAGTTTCCGGGTACGTTATTCCCTGGACGGAAGCAAAGATGATGGGAGACGGAAACGGTTAGAAGAGTAGGCGTTACGTTGCTTTCATGGAGGTTATACGGCAATTGCCAGAGGCACGGTGGTTGTCTTCAAGCAAACTTAACACCATCGAGAGAACTTCTCTTACTAAAATGACAGGATGGTGTTTATCGCCAAAATCTCGCAAGCCCAAGAAGCTATAGGGCGCATCTTTGTTGGGCCTACTCAACTTTGCCATGTTTATTGTTTATTGTTTTATTTATTTATTTTATTTTAATCACTCAATAGCTGATGAATCAATTTTAGTAAATTCTTTCGTTTAATTTTTATTTTTATAAAATTATAAAAATTATACCTTTTTTAATAAATAGGAAACATTTTTAAAAAAATTTATCTACTCATAATATATAAATTGACCGATTACTATTAAACTTACAAAAAAAAAAGCTTCATAATATACAATAAAAAATATATAATCTCTCCACGATTATGAATATCTAAAACATACTTTTAATTCATAAATCAAGGGAAAAAAAAATACAGTCAGTCTCTTCACAATTATGTATGTCTAAACCATACTTTTAATTCATAAGTCACGGTAACAAAATGTGGTCTATTCACAATAAAAGAATAAAGTTTTTCCTATAACTATTCATATTTAGAATATACATTTAATTTCATCAAAATTAAAATTTCTGATTTTGTTGATACAAACGAATTCTTTAATCATCCAGTCCACGGTGCTACCGTTGTTTCTACTTTCTAGACAGAGTTCACTCTTGTCTTCCGTATTCTAACCTACTTTGTGACACTATTAATAGACTCTTTGTACGACGCCGAACAAAGGGAGAGAACCTGCATCCGGGGAGTTTGATACGGTACTCCTCTAAATAGGCTTCTTGATTTCAAATCTGAAATCACGCAGGAGACCCATCTGAAATCTGAGCCTCTTTAATAGATTTTCGTGGAAGAACGCAACGAAGGCCCGTCGGGCGTTGATATGATACCGCAATACGTACAAAAAGTAAAATATATTTATACACAAATCTACATGGCGCAGCGATTGCTCCGTAATTAAACGAATCCAAGAGATAACTGCGGTTAAAAAAATTTAAAAAAAAAAGTTAGAAAAGCGCTCTCTTTTGTCCAATTTCTCAGCTATTCTTTGGTACCAAGCACAGAAACGACGAAGTTTGGTAAATGATAGCAAGAACGGCAAAGTTAAAATGCAGTACCCGCGCTCCTGGACACGGGATTAGAAAATTCACTGAAGACTCCGTCTTGTTTTTGACCCTTCGAAAATCGATTGAGAAATCGATTTCTTTGTATCACCGCATGCAGATTATGAGAGTACGGTGTCAGTTTTTTTTAAATGCTAATATTACATATAAAATATTAACATAATATCTAATATTTTACATATAATATTAAAAAAAACTCTTTATAATTATTTATATATTTGGGTGCACTTTTTTTTTTAATAAATACGTTAAAAATGCCTTTTTTTCAATATAAGTTGACGCCTATAGAAACTAGGCTAGAATTATTCATGAAAAGAACCAAAGGGTTGCTTTGGGATTAATCCAAGCATACTGTCACGACGTCATTATCTTTTCTACAAAATATAGAATATAGCCTATTGAGGTCAAAATATAGAATATAGCCCAGATTCTCCTCTTTCCATGATGATATGGTAGTGTGATAATCGCGACTCGTTACAATACGCTTGGATAGCTGGATGCCGAGTTCATAAAATGCAAGTCTTTTTTTTTTTTTTTATGCCTTATACGATATAAATTGTAGTATTTACTTGTTTTCATGTAAATGAAGGTTCCTGCAAATGAGCCCCGCAATCGCAGAGAACAGATTTTGATCACCGTGTAAAATAGAGGGGACCCAACAAAAAAAAGAAAAAAACAAACTGGGGTGCACTCTGTGTGTAGAAAATTCGTGATATTTTTTCATCATTTTGACTAGCTGCCGAGGCATAAAAGCCAAAACAGAAATGCACTGCAAAGACTTTTTGTTAATAAATCTTTTTGATCATATGTCAAAGGCTAGAAATTGAAAATGAATCCTCTTTATACCAACCATCAATTGAAATACTGTATTACAGATTAATAATACAGTGGATATACTTTTTGCGCAAACAAGGAGAAGTCTCTGTATAACCATTGAGGGAAGACTGCACTTTCCCTCTCTACCCTCCTTGATTCCCACTGTGATCTATCTCCCTCTGTAACCGATTGAACTACACTTTAATGGAACTCACTAGTAAATAAAATGATGGGATAAAACAAGGAGGCAGGGTGGGCCTTCAAAATAAAAGATTACAGTGTCATTCAGAAATATAAAAGCAGATAGTTGTTCAGATATTAAAAAAAATAATTAAAAAAATTAAAAAATATATATATATATATATAAAAGCAAATAGAGACCTAAACAAAAAGAGAAGATCAAGATCAAAATTTTGTAATCCGTATATTACTCTAGAGGTGGAGTATGTTTTATTAATATCAGGAAATCAGACCCTTGCACAAAAACCAGAAGGGTTTGATGGGTTTATATCATATTGCCATCATATACTCTGATTTCCTAAATAAGAAAGCAAAGAAAAAGAAGATGTGGGAGAAAAATGAAATTCATGGCTTATCTTCGATAACTGAAGCCAAACCGGTGACAATCTTAATACCAATCTGTGAAGTCTTGGGCTTAATTTCAGGCGGCTTCCATTCTTTCATGGTGGCCGGCGCCTTCTCGTCATCTTCCACACAACTTTCAGATGACAAAGCAAACACAGACTCGGCCATGTCGGTCTCATCATTCACAAACTTCGCTTCACGCATCAGTCCAACATCAACGGTTCCTGCAGTAACCAGAGGCTGCATATTTTCTGATTTGAGATCAATTTCCTGTGGAGTGAGCGTGGGTGTGATCCGGGTGTAAGGAGAAATCCATTTAGCTTTGACGTAATCGGGTTTTCGCCATGGCGGAATGTGCATACCCTTTTTCTTCAGGCTCTGCTTCGCGGCATCGGATACGAGGGAGATGATCTTCTGGAGACGATCGGCTTTTCCCACGAAGATGTAGGGTAGGATTTGAAGGAGGGATTTGTAAGTCTTGGTCGATCGGGCAATTTCAAATTCCGATCTGAAATCGATGTCAATTAGCAATCGTTCGCCGGCGACGATCACATCTATGTACTCATATTCCCCTGAATAGAAGCAAACAATCTGGTTTGCAGTAACCACCCAAACAAACAAGAAGGATAATTTTTGCAATCGCGGATAGCGAGAAAGTACCGGCGAGACAGGAGGGGAGTTTAGCCCAGCGAGATTTGCACACTGAAGCGTCGTATCCAAGAGCCAGTAACCCATCAGCAACAACCTTCCTGCAAAACTCGTCTTTACGCCTGCACATCTTGTTCTTATCAACGATCCTTGCAGTATCGGCTAGCAGATTCCTCTCGGAAACACTGGCGCAGAGCACCAAACTCTGCAGGAAACAAAAAAGAAAAATCTCAGACACCAAATCATGGGAAGCAAGATTTCCAAAGAAAGGGCAAAATCTGTAGGATTCATTATGTTCTTTGCCTTTAGAATTTCACGTGAGTCTCCGAAAACGCCAAAGGCGTTGGACTCATCCTCCGAGCTGTCATTACAGTTTCCCTTGAAGCAGTTGCAGCGGTTACGACTGCACTTCATTGCGGCGGCCGATTGGCTCTCCTCAATGAAGTTCTGAACCATCATCGTGAGGCAGTCCGAGCTTGGCTCGAACTCAGCGGAGCCGTTAGGGATGTCCTTGCCGGAACGCGGCTCCTCAAAGACGCCGACCTTCTCAGACACGGAATTTCGCAGGAACTGAAGCTCAAAAAGCCGTTTGAAACGCGATTTCGCCATCGGTTTCACCGGCTCGTACCGAATCGGTTCTTCGAGCGCGTGAGACTCGATCGGCTGGATCTTCATTGTAGTAGGCACGATCAGCGTGTTCAAGAACACGAGAAATTCCTCCCTGTGCCACCTAACTTTTACGAGCACCACCAAACTCTATCGTCCATTACCATCTACTAAACACACGAAAACCTAAAAAAGCCCAAAATCTTCTCGTTCCTCCGCATCCGCGTGGAGAAAAACAAAAGAGAAACGAAGAAATCGGGATGCGAAAAGTCGCTTAAAACACAAGACTCTCACACATCCATCAGAACAACCATACATGAAGCAGCAAACCCATTGACAACCAGAGAGTATGTGATGCAAGCAAATCAAAGTCAGCACAAAAATCTAGAATTTCGCCAATAAAAAGTATCGTTTACCAAAATTCGAGACTCTTTAATAAGCTCAAACAGGCATCTTTTTCTCCACCATTGTTATAATATACTATTTTGCCTAATGGTCTCTGGTTTGCGAGACTTCCAAGCAAGGTCGCTTTTGCTTAGAGTTTCTAAATACGACTAGCAATCCTTTATTACGCAACGGCACGATAACGTCACGCTTTTGCTTTGGTCTTCCGAAATCCTTGGAGAAATCATTCGCCTGAGAGACATTTTTACCGGCGATAAAGCAGCCGGTGACGGTACCAGAGCACCCGAGAGAGGGAAATGGAGAGAGAGAGACGATACAGTGAATTTTGGTCGACGATACGAGTGGGCGTTGGAGTTTCTTAAAAGAGCGAGCGAGAGGTGCTAACAGCGGCCATTGTGCCACGTGTTCGAGTGATGTAGCAAAGGATGCAATCTGGGGCGTGGGGTACGTGTCGGCGAACGAGCGCATCTGATAATATTGTGCTCGTTGGAGGATGGCACGTTATGGTGTGATGATGACTGGGGTTAATTTCCCCAAAAAGCTCTTACAGTTTCGGTGTTGAGTTATTTCCGTTTTCTCCGATTGGGAGAGCCTTTTTTGAAACTTCAAACTACCGCTTCGTGGTGACACGGTAAGTTGTACTTACTTTGGATTGACGATAATGCCCTTTGCGATGGTGGCAATGTGTCTTCTTTTCGATGGTAGACGTCTGTAAATGTGAAGGCCTGGAATGGCCATTCGACTTATCTTTTTGGCTAAGGAAACTAGATTCCCGCTGGAACTTTAGGGAGCAGTTAGCGGCATCATTTGACCGAAATACCCCGACAAAAAGGCGCAATCCAGACAGCCGTCATCGAACGATCACATTCAGAAGCCGGTCATTTGGGGGCAGACACCAAAAATCAATGCCGAGGGAGGGTAACAAGGTTAAAAAGTTGTGGGCCCATCGCAGCACTGCTTGTAACTCGGAGCATTTTCAGACCCCATCCTCGAAGATTTTGATTGGTTAATTTGAAGTCTGTCGATGGGGGTGTTGCCCGAGGTTCCATTCCGATGGCAATGATGCATGTCCGTGCAAAAGGCGTCCTATGCACGGGTAATTAAATAGTTTCTTTTTTCTTTTTGTGTCATTTGGCGGAGTTTACTCTCGAGTGTTTACTTGTTTATCAAGTTACGGATTTTGGGTGTGTGCATTTGAAGATAACGAAGCTTTCAGTCACATAATTATATGGCGATTCAAATGAGTGAAACACAAGCTTAAGTTTTACAAATATCAGACACCTTACATTTCTCAGCCTCTAGCGAGATATCCCCTTCATGGCTAAGAACAACATTAACATTAAACAAGAACATTGATTTTTGAACAATCCCCACGTACGCTGAGAAGAGAAAAGAGAGAGAGAGAGAGAGAGAGAGAGAGAGAGCTTTGCTTCCTCGATTTTTTAAATTATGAAATAAATTTCTGAAAATTTTGTCATTAACATGCACGCAAGTATGACTTGTCATACGTTACGTCTTTATTCATTCCCATTTAAATGCGTCGAAATATTCATAAGGGCTCGAAGGATGACGGACCGACGGTCACGTGTACGTAAAAACAGGGCATCAGGATGGGCACAATATATCTACTTTTGACTGATTTGTCCTTCTCTCTCTCTTTCTCTCTCTCTCTCTGTTTTTTTATTTTTTTTATTTTTTGGCGAGGCGTTGCGGAGCGGCCGTTCCTGGGCTTTCTCCTGACAAGTAATCGTTGAGCTGAACATCCAAGCCCATTTGAGACTCGCGTTACCTCAAGTTCACTCAACGCCGTATAGTCACCGAGCATACAACGAAAGGCGCCCCTCTCTGCGGGGGTTCGAACCCCTGCCCCTCGCTCGTCCACTTGCTCTTTTATGAGGGTTTGGCCTTCTCCTGTACAGACAAACAAAAAAAAAAAAGGCGCCCCACTCTCCACGATTCAGGAACGTTGACCTCTTGGATGGACCACAGTCTTAGAAGCGCCAATATATATATACATATTTTATCTTAAAAAAAAAACATAATGAAAGTATTAGACATTTTAATTGTTTAAGTCAAAAATTATTTGTTGATATCATGATTTAATTTTTTAATAAAAAGTTTTATTATTCAATTGATGATTCATAAGAATTAAAATAAAAAACTTCTTATATATCCAATCACAATAATTAATAAACTTAAAACACGATGATTTACTTCTGTTACACACTTGATTTTTCAAAAGAAAAAATTGCAATCGAGAGATTTCAAATATATGCCAAATACATGAAGACTATATACAAAATAAATAGGAAACTTCCGCGTGTAGCAATCGGAAACGTTAACGGACGAAAGATCAGGTCGCCGTCAGGTTGATTACCACGAGATGCGCAAACGCCCTGCCGCTGTCGAAACGAAACTGATCTGTACAAGGAAGCAGAGACAAGTCTAGTCCTCCTGTCCGGTTGTGTGACTGCGCGGAGTAATTTGGTAACCGAATCCTCGGACTAATTTGTGACGTGTCAGTAGATGATTAGCTGTGAGGATTACCCAAGGAAAGGGTAATTTTCTTTTTGGGGGGGGGGAGTGGGAAAACTTCAAAATCCAAAAATTTGGGCTTTCCCACGGAAAGAGACCGCTCTCTGGGCAAAAAATTTTTGGCCGAGAGAGATTTCGAAATCAAATAGAATCTTGGCCGAGAGAGATTTCGAAATCAAATAGAATCCCGAAGACGCCCAGTTAATTGCATTCTCTCCCTCCGGCTCCCCGCGGCTGGCTTCTCCCTTTGCTTCTTCTGCTTCCAAACGTCTCAGGTCTCTCTCTCATTGCGCTCGCGCGCTTCTTTGCTATCGTTCTCGTTTTTTTCTTCTTCTTTTTTCTTTTTCGGTTAAATAAACCAAATTTGTTGGCCGAGCTCAGCTGAAGTTTTCGGGAGATCTGCGTTCTTATGAGCTACTTGAGCATACGAAAATCCATAGCCTGTCTTTCTTGAGCGCCACTAGCTTCTAACTCTGCTGCCGTCGTTGTAAAGCGTTATTATTATTATTATTTTTTCGTCTGGGATACGTTTTGTTTTCAGAAATCTGTGGGTCTTTTTGTTTCTGGGTTTTGACGCGTTTGAGCTCTTCAGAGGTGAAGTATCTGGAACGATGGCCGGAAAGGGAGGGAAGGGTCTTCTGGCAGCAAAAACGACTGCAGCGAACAAGGACAAAGACAAGGACAAGGACAAGAAGAGGCCGGTTTCGCGCTCGTCTCGTGCCGGTATTCAGGTAACCCCATTGTTCCCTGGTTGCATTGTTCTTGTATCCTCTTTGTTGTCTGTTACAAGCTTGCATATAATTTGATGGTTGGCGATTAATCCATGGAGGGGGTTTTAGGCTGGCTCATGAGTTTGACGTGGAAGTGTATTTAAGGCACTAACGGGGGTTGACATTGTATGCTTTGGTCGTCATTCTAATTGATGAGCATTCTTGTATTCATGTCCAGGTTTTCTGACAATGAATTCGGGTTCTGTTTGCTTGTTCTTCTCAAAACTAGTGACTTAGCAATCTAGCAACTGGTGGTTATTGATGGTCCTTTTAAGGCCTGTGTTTTATTTGCGTGACCAATGATCTTACGATGGAGAGGAGTAAATTTGGGTTGTTCCCCCCCCCCCCAAAACTAGCAGCACAATCTCTTTTATTTACAGTATTGAATTACATTTTAATTTCCTTAAACTAACGTGAATGCTACATCAAGCATTTCGAATGGAAATATTTTGTGCAATTCTTGGTTTATGGACACCTAGGTAGATTGAAAGCTGGAATAGTTGTGCGCTGAGCTTGTAATCAGATAAAAGGTTTTTGTGGACTTGTACACAGTTTACCATTAGCTGCTCTTAGAAATGAAAATCTATTCCTAAACAAGAGAAAGATTAAGTTTACTAGATGGGAACGTGAATTAAACTATATTTTTGGCATTTGGATTGGTGCTTCAGTCTGGTAAAGTGTTATAAGTGCATGTTCATGTGTTAAAAAAATCCAGGAATGCTGACGGTTAAATGATTGTCTTAGGTAGAGGTGCTCACATTTTAGTCATCTGAGATAATTTTGTTGTGCATGAGTCAATCTAGTTTCCCGTGGGTCGTATTCATCGCCACCTCAAGCAAAGGATAAGTGCCAATGGGCGTGTTGGTGCCACTGCCGCTGTCTACCTGGCTTCAATCCTTGAATACCTTACTGCAGAGGTTCTTGAGCTGGCTGGCAATGCAAGCAAGGATCTGAAAGTGAAAAGGATCACACCAAGGCATCTGCAGTTGGCCATTAGAGGTGATGAAGAGCTTGACACTCTCATTAAGGGAACCATAGCTGGCGGTGGTGTTATCCCTCACATTCACAAGTCTCTTATCAACAAAACCACCAAGGACTGACTCGTTACGCCTGACCACGTTGCTTAGCTTTGAGCTGAATAGTCGTGTGCTCTATTTATGACTGTATTTTGGTTAGGATAATGTAGGCTTGTTGCTATTATGTTGATGGTTTGTCTAGCACGTGATTAATCTATACTGTTGACTCCTAGGTTTTCCCACTTAGGACAGTTGTCTATGTGCACAGTAGAACTTCTGTTTGTGGATTGTCACCTTAAGTTCCTTGCATATCCTGAATCTGATTCCAAATTTACTCCAAAACTTGTTTGCCCTTCCTTTCAGTAATGGGAAACTGTGGTAGGAAAGTCTCGGGCTCTTTTCTGTCGATTGGAAAGGTTTAGACTTGTCCTTTTGCCTATTTTATCGATGCTTGTCATGAACAAGTCTTCATTCCCTCCATTTATATACTTCTCGCCTCGTTCGAATTATATTTTAGCAAAACTAATAATCTGATAGTTTTTTATATGTCTTGGTTTGTAAGAGATGGGAAAGGTGAGTTTTGTGGAAACAATAAATATTATCTTATTAGGTCACGGGATGGCTTGTAATTTTGCTCCGATATTGTGATTAATTTTTCAAAGAAAATTACAACATTGCGAGTGTTTGTAATACGTTGGGGTTCTAAATGCGGAAGGCCGGTACTCCAGAGATAAGTTGGTCTAATTTGGGTAAGTTCAAAGCAACGAAAAGGACATTTAGATTAAAAAATAGTGTTATATGACGCGTAGTGTACATTTTTGTAAAGCGTTCGAATCATTTTAAATTGTTAAATTCACTGGCGTGATGGTCTTAGCTGTTTGTCAATTTGATAACCATTTCGAACTGGAGAGTTGATTCAAGTGTAGACGCATGCCGTTCCGAGTATCGTGAGCGAGTGCGCGGACGCTCGTCAATTGTTTCCGGTCCTCTAATTTTCTCTGTTCAGTTTGAAGAGAAGGTCAGCAAGCGAGCTTGTGAGGCTGTTAACCTGTAGGCCGGCTTACAATTTATTATTAATATTAGTATTAGTTTCTGGTTTTCAAGGAGGCTAGAAGCCGAAGAAGAAAACAAAACTACAAAGCCACCCACGGGGCCATTGGACCCCTATTGTGTACCGAAACAGCAGCTGGGAGACACCTGCAGGAGGCTCTGCTATCATATGAAAACATAGATCCAGAGAGTAAGCATGGTTGGCCATGCGGTCAACAACTCGATTCCCTTCTCGAAGAACACGGGCTCTCTGGACAGTCCAGTTCCTTCGAAGTAAATCAAGACAACCATGGAAACGATTTGCCGGCGAGTGAGTGCTAGGGAACCCCGGACATGCGTGTGCCGGGGGGAGCGTTCTGCGGGACTTAAATAATAAATGGGTGGTAGGATATGCCCATAACATTGGCCGGTGTTGTGGATATGGGAAAATTAGCCTCGAAGCTGACTCTGTGCTCTGCGAGCAGAACGTTTGTGGAGCTTCGGTTTGTGCGAAGAAGGCCCAGCGAAGTGGCCCAGTAGAAATTGGTTCGAAGCTTCAGCTTGGGCCTATCGCCACCCGCTTTACACGATGTCCCTTTGCCCCACGCCCCGCCGGGGGGGAGGCGGGGGGGTTGACTTTTTCTCTGTTATTGAAGGATCTTTTGAGTGCTTCTTGAAGGTAGATTCTCGTACATCGTTTTCGTTTCTTCTAGATCGTTTTCTTTACTGCGGGCGGCCTAATAAGTTTGATAATCAATCAGCCTCCATGTAAAAGCGTTTTCCTTCATATGGCTGAGAATTAATTGCATAGAGTATTATTTTTTGTTAACTAGTACCTAAAATCAGATTTGTGTGCGTGGATGGGCTCACTTATAGGCGATTCCAATGGTTGTTTGTCTTTGTTGGGGATAATTTCAATGCAAATGTCGCCCGCCATTAATTATGATCTATATATTGGGCTAAGCTTTTAAAGTACGGTAAAGTGATGCAAGCTGAGAGAGAGCCTGCTAAAGAACTTTGTATTGATCGATTAAACATATGTTTAAAATTGTAATAACGGTAAGATTTATTGTTAGTAAATATAATTTATTATTTAATAATTGAGCTGTATAATTCAAAAAAATAAAAAAATTCTTAATAAAATAAAAAATAATTAAAGTTTTCTTTTACATAATTAAATTGTAAATTATTATTTTAAAATTTTATTAAGCTGCGATAATTATATATATATATATATTTTTGGTTTATATTAAAATAATATATCTTCAAAAATATTAATTTAAAATTGAATACTTTTTCATTAAATATAAATTTTATAATTTATTAAATAATAAAGATTTATATTAAATTTAGAATACATATTTTCAAACCGCATTTGCAATTCCATGCACACTTTCAACCGGCGGGGACATTAGTGTACCATAGAAAAGTTACTTTGGCGTTCTTTTGGGCGAAGATGCAGGGAGATTTTTATGAAATCGAGAAAACTATTTTTGTTTTTATTGTGAAGCCAGCATATGGGGTGCATGGAATTGGGGCGATGGACTCCCCTCTAAAAAAAAAGGGCCACGAGCCCTAAACTCGAAGCTAAAAGCCCTTTAAAGATTACCAAAAAATAAAAACAAAAATGAAAGCATCCTCTTTTTTAATGGTCCTCTTCTGTCCACCTCTCGATGTCCCGTCCCCGTAACGGGACTCCTTTTAACTCTAAAAAGAAGAAAACCCACTTGTGCATTTGCTGCCTGCGTTTCCTATGCAAGCATCTTCAATCTGAACGACGAATATTTAGCCTGTGCAAGATTCCAAAGGCTCCAGAATATATTGCGGGATCTATAGTAAGGGGACGGCTTTAAAATGCTCCTCGTAGTCTCTTTTGTCGTGACATGAGCTCTCTGGTCTTTTCACGACCATGTTTTGCACTACCGAATAAAAATAACAAAGCCCTCTGCCATGGTCCTCCTTCCCTTTTAATTAATTGTCTTTCAGATATGGAAACAAAGCTCTTCTGTCAAACGGGAAACCTCCTCCCGCTTCCGTCTCGCCACACACATAAGCTGAATTCCTCTCCTGCGGTCGTGGCGTTCGTGAGGCCTGCAGATAAAATAAATGTAACTTTGGCGGAAAAAAGTACTTCGAGTTTGGCAGAAAACTTTGCAGGATTGGCAACAAAGACTGTCCATGTTGATAGTTGGTTTGGTCGACTAGCTATAAACCATCTGTCGGAGAGCGTTCAGGCTGCCACGGGTTAGATTAACTCCTTTCCCTTCATTTTTCTTTGCCTCATTGATCCTTTTTGTTTGTGTTTAACTTCTTCTCTTGAAGAGAGGATTCAGAAACCAAGAGGATCTTCTTGTATATATGTGCAGGATTGAGAAACGGCAAGGGAGGTTATGAAAGCTTGGTGCAGGCAGCTAGAGATGCGTCGCAGAAATTTAGTCTGTCTCGGCAGCGTGAGCTTGTGATTGAAGCTCTTCATGGAGCCATACCAAAGTTTATCCTCGACCTAGTAAGCTCGTTAAACCAATAGTCAATACGTTATTCTTTCTGGAAATTAGAAGGCAATCATGCTTGCATAATATCACTGATATTATGACAAAAACTCACCTGATTGACAACGATAGATATCAATAGGGTAATAATTATGTTTATTTTCCAAATCCAAAAAAAAAAAAAGAAGAAAAAATCAATAACGCCAATGAGCAATGGATGTGGGGGTGAAACAACACGTCGCAATTGCTCATTCCAAGCGATTTTATCGTAATTAACATGGTCCGAGTCTAGAACTTGTCAATTTGATCGCGTGAACCCATTATTTCTAGTCATAGGTGCGATTTATAGTTGTCGTGTTTTTCCAGCTTTATTTTGGTGAAAAATTATTTGGCTAGTTTTGATGAGGTGATCGATCGATGGCAGGTAAAGACGGTGCTTCCCCCATCTAAATTCACAAGAGAATATTTTGCCGCCTTTACAACCTTGTTTTTTGTCTGGCTAATCGGACCCTGCGAGGTAAGGCGGTACATTGTTTACACTGGCCGCGTGATTTAACCCTACACCCTTCGGTCTTTCAAACGTTAAAACATCGTTGCTCGCCCTCATCATAAGCTTTTGATCGTTGGATGGTTGAGGTGCTTTTGATGCTCAGGAATCGCGAATTCAAATTTTATTTTAGGCCTTTCTAACGGCTTCTACCTTTGCAAACCATCCGAATCCAGTAGCTACCATAGATTCAGGGAAGACAAAGAGGAAAACCCCACAAAAAAAAAAAAAAGTGCATAGTTAATAGAAATTGGCAATCAGTTTTGGAATTGAGATGTCAAATTTTACACGCTCAGGGTTAATATGAAAACTTTTTTAAAAAATTAAGATTTACTAATAAGTATTTATAAAAATTTAGGATATATAGATATATATATAACTACTCTATCTCCTTTCAATTGCCCATTTCAAAATAACCAACAAAAAAAAAAAAAAAAAGGGAAAGGAAAAGACTCCTCTTACTGCTAGTTTCCTTAGGCCTACTGGAACTTATGTGCAGCTTAATTGTATCCCTTAAACACGGCTTTCTCAATACATGGAAGGGATGCACACACGAGCACGGAGAGCAATTTGCGAGATGTGATGTCTGGATGAAGTCATAATTTATATACTGATGGGGGCAACATTTTTGGACACAAAAACAAGGTGCGGGAATCTGACTTCAATGGGCGAAAGGAAATGAATGTGGTCCACGTAAAAAGGTGCAGGTAACAGTTGTTAACTTCTCCCATCGCCTGGTGCATGTAAATTCTGAAACACTCGGAAAATATATAGAGTTTCCTTACCCCTCGAAATTTAGTAATAAGGCGTAATATTTTTAAGCATATGATTTTAGCTTAAATCTTTGTGGCCAACCTTGGGCACTTTTATTTATAAATAAATAAATAATAAGCACAATAATAGAAAAAAAAAAAAAAAGAAAGAAAGAAAGAAAGAGCGAGCTCCGATAAGTTGCTTCTGGAACCTGTTCTTCTCCATTAGCATCACGATGATCATTGTAATCGCCAAAATTGTCATCATTACCACGTCATCATTAAAACACTGTGCTGCTTTTAGATCCATCGGCAACATATTTTGCAGGTTTTTAGAGGAGACCAACTGTGTAGGGATGTGTACTAATCTATGCAAGGCGCCAACTCAAGCATTTATCAAGGACTCCCTCGGGATGCCAGTCAACATGGTTCCTAGTGAGTATCCTCTCTCTGCCCTGTAACGGTCAGTTGCAATATGCATTGCATTTCTAAACATACAGGCGCGAACCCCCCCTCCCCCTCCCCCCATTTTCACCCCTCACTCCTAAAAATCAAACTGAAGGGAGCCAAAAAAGACACGGTTACAGACCCAGCATCGAAATGGCTATATACATATATAGATCTGTTGACACGGAATATGAGTTTATCCGAGTACAATTTCTGGAGTCCAGGGGTTTACATTGATCGAAAAATAAACACGAGAGAAATCCAAGTCTAGGCTACGACATTGTATTGGAGGGCAGGGCTCACCAAGGAGGAGGTTAACATATTCACCCGGGACGTACCCAAAAAAACATGTTACCCATCTCATATACCTAGAATAATATTGTTGCTTGTTCGGTAAAGGATTAACAACCTGCACTGACAGTGGAATCAGTCTCAGAAAGTTGTAGGATAAACCATTGTGGGTTATGGATGCTGTGGTTATTGAAAACCAATAACAGGAAAAGGATCGTACTTTGAGGAGAAATAATACCTGCACTAGTGTGTGCAGGCTATGCTCATTGTGCAAGTGGAGGGACCCAAGCACAAACCACTGAGGGTGCAAAACTGCAAGTAGCGCCGTCCAATCTCGAATTAGAATTTTTGCATCATATATTAGTGTCACTAGCTTATATTGCCTATACAGAGTAGACATGATACCCTGACCTCTTGACCATCAATCTGAAACCATAAACCAATGAATATTGCTTCACGACTAATGACATCTATTCCACCACGTTCAAAATTCAAATGCACGACGCTTTTGCCATGAAATTAATCATTATTTTGTATTATACCCCACAAACAATTATGACCAATTTGAACGTCAGCCATGTTCCCACGTGCCAATCATTAGTCGAACACAGGACCACCAATTTTTTCTTTGATAACACACCGTGAATGATTGCTTCGTCAAACGCAGTGCCAGTAATAGTTCTATTTTGTCCCGTTTTGCAGATTTTGAAGATATGAGTTGCGAGATGATATTTGGTCAGTCTCCTCCATCATTAACTGAAGATCCAGCATTCAGCCAACCATGCTACAAACTATGTACTAAATTTTAACTTTACCCTTCATATGCATCGCATGCAGAAGGATAATCTTGCACATATCATCAATTATATCATCTAAAATTATCATCACATAATTCATGAACAGATCAGATCACCAATTCGGCAGCCGAGAGACCGTGGGGTAAATCGAAAAAGTTTTAACGCGTGCGAAGAAGAAAATTAACTCTATATTGTGTTCATTAACACCGACGGGTAAATATGGCAATGGATAGTTTTACTGACTTGCGCGATTCTTGTGCTTTTATCCTTGTAGGCAAGTCAAAACAAAGCCACAGAACGAAATGTTCTAGTTGAAGAGAAGCGATAAGGAAGGAGGCCCTTTGGAGTGAATTTTCTACCCTAATAGCCTGCCCGATGTTTCTTACAGTTTATATGACAAATTATGAACCATAAAAATCTTTATTGGGAAACCAAATGAAACGTCATTTGACGCATCTGGAATCAAGTGATCAATGCCAATAATTTACATTATGCCATACCAGACTTAAGCTTAACTTGGAGTGTCAAAGGATCATCTAATAGATTTTGCTTCAACTCTAACTCTTGAGTAGCATGAATAATGATACTTGCAGCAATAAAAATTTGAGAAAGACAGATAAAGAACTTATGCCTGGCAGTACTGACATTGCACTGCATGGAAAGCTGGAAACAGAAGGCTAATTTAGGAAAATTAACCAAAGGTCAGAGCATATTTTCCCCTGAAGCTAAAACAATTAATTGGTTGGACTCTAACTGCAGAGAGTTCAGTACTGCACAGCTTTCTTCGCTATATATGATGAGGCTAGGACTGGATACATCTCTGTCAATCATGTTAGTATGAATGTGTTTTGACCGAAGATTTATTGTAGGGTTAAAATGCAGCAGGGTGGACCACTGATTGTCTCCCACCTTTCATGTGCTGTCAATTTACCAAAGTAAGATTCTTCTGCCGTCTTTTCTTTCTTATTTTCAGAGTGAGTTATCCCACCAACTTCATCCCATTAAAAATTTACAGTTCAAAGTGATTGGCTTTTACCATTGTGTCCTTAAAGTTTTGAATTTTGTGGTGTTCGACTGTTGGGCTCGGCAGAGGGGACAAGGAACCTGGGGTTCAAAACAAAAAATGATAATAATAATTTATTTTTTTTTTTAAAAAGAATTGTTTCAATCTAAGAGGGCCGTCATTGGACCCCAATAGTGCCCATGACACCGAGAGGAAGGCTTTATATCCAAAGGACAACTTGTCATTCGGCCGATTGGGCCTCTCCCCGTAAAGTTCTTGAACATGGGCCGAAATAAGGTTCTTGTGAGGGACTCCTACTGGTCTACTCAAGCCCTCTGACTTTAGTTTTCGGCATACTTATTGGGCTGCTTGTTTTGCTTAGCCCGTGAATTATGGAGTCCAAGGTGTAGCACGTGAAAAAACGAGGGAAAATACAGATTCTTTTTCCCTTGTTTGAGTTTTTCGGGCTAATTTTGGACGAGAGTTCCAATTTCCTTGCACGAGCTATCACCCTAATGTAATGAATCGACCACCATTTTTTTTTTCTTTTTTTCTCTTTTTGAGTTTTTCGAGCAAGTTTTTGACAAAAGTTTCAGTTTCCTTGCACTAGTTCTGACCCTAATGTAATAAATTGACCGCCATTTTTTTTTTGCCCTCTTAGAATTAACCTATATCGGTTCCTGATCCCTAGTGTATGGGGTCATTCCCTTATTTCTTGGGTACAGATTCATGTTCAGGTGTTGTGCGAATTTAGTGAAATAATTACACGGTTAATTTTCCTACATCTAGCATCTACTCCCTTCCAGATTTTTTTGGGTTATCTTTCCAAATGCTTTGGAGATAACTATTTGATAAACCTAACAACTGAACTACAATGTGGATATGTATGTTGTGGGCATACAAGGCCCAAACAGTACGTGAGCTGAATGTGTGGGCCCCGAGGCCCATAATTAAATATGAGAGAGAGAGAGAGAGAGAGTGAGTGAGAGAGAGGGGGGGCTGAATGGTTCCAATCAGGGCGAGAAACAGTAGATAATAAAACATCCATCAGTCAGAAGTAAAAGAAAGAAGGAAAGTGAAAAAAAAAAAAAAAGAAGCAGCAGAAGAAGAAGAAGAAGCCACACAACCATTCAATCCACATTCTATGAGACCATTTTTTTATCCTCAGGCTGTTCTTCGATTATAAAATTGCATCGAAACCTCAACTACGAGAATTCTCTCTGGTCATGGCAGATAATGAGCCGTTTCAGTACCTAGTAAAATTGTCGTCTGCCAAAGTTACAAATAGAGGATGACAACGACGACCATAGCCGATAAGGATTGGACGGGAATCAAGAGGGTTTTTTTTTTTATATTATTATTATTCATTTTTTATTTTTAATTTTATCCTTGCAAAGGAACATCCATTTATATCACCATCTTGTAAAAAATGTAGCATTCAAATACAGGAGTTAAGTCCAATCGCAGTAGCATGTGCCTATGCCAGTGCACCGTCCACATCTTAATTTTAACACATACGTAAGATAAGCTTGTGCCCTTTTCCCATGACAAGGACCCCATCATCTTCTGTGTTTGAGAAATTATCGGGTTGCTCTTAAAGATTTCTATTTATGAAGGGAGCGAGGAAGTAATGGAATGAACAAAGCGTGGCAGAAAAAGAGCAACACCCACTAGGTTTGGTGGTGGTTGGCATGCAAATCAAACAGTTGGGAGGGGAGAAAATTTGATTGGTTCAAGTCCTAATGAGGGGGCCGACCAAGCTGGGATATGGGCCACAAGGCGTATAATAGACAAGCGAACTTAATGGGATTGATCAAGGTCCACACCTTAAGAGAGCGGTCTGTTGAGGTAGCTCTCCCATCACTTTACGCAACCCCACCATATTTGAACTATGCTATAATTGAATATTAACCTATACCTGCTGCACGACGGGAAAAGGCGCTTTCGGTGGTCGAGCATTAACATGAACGTCCTTCGACCAGAAGAGTTGTCTAAACTTGACTCTCGTCCATGTTTCTCACTAAAAGAGATTGTCCAGGTGTAGGAAAACCACGAGCATTCACGAATCACGAATTCCCTAGGACCAAGTCCTGTGGCCTAAGGAACCGTTACCATTACCACGGATGGATAATGACAAGTCTCATGACCTTGTCAACTTAATTATGTTGGCACAATGCCTGTGCAATTTTGGGTTTGCCCTACTCAAACGCTGAAAATTGAGTGCTTTGTTCTTTAGAGAATACGTCAATAGTTTAAATCACTTATACCGCAATTTTTGAAATTTATAGAAATATGAAAAATTACCCTAATATTTAATTCATATCTCAATATATCGCCTAGAGAGAAAGAAAAAAAAAAACAAAAACAAAAACAAAAGGTGTTTTGATTATTGATAGCAGTGCTTCGATGGGCAAACTTAAAAGTTCTTTTGGGGGGGGTGGGGTGGGGGACTTCGGGCCCAATGGGTCCCAAAGCCTTAATTGCTGCTGTTTGTGTCCTTAAGATCCCTGTCAAATACAACAAGATTGGCTCTGGGCTTCTGGTAAGCATTCCAAGTGGGCCCCTTTTTAAAGCAGTTTTATTTCATAAGTTTGTGGTTGCACGGCAAGTAAGTTGAGGCCAGCCCTCTTTTAACTTTCGCTGCAGTACAATCGCAGAGGCATTATGCTGGAAGACTCATCGCCCGAGTCTTGGAATCAGTTGAAAGGGGAAAATCCTAGCGAAAACTTTGCTGAATTCTTCAGAATATCAGAGGCTTTCAAGCAATTGCAAATCAAGGACAGTGTACTGCGCCACGAACTCCCTCGTGAATTAGCCCGACAGTTTGATCGCAGCAGCCTCAATGATTATCCAGCGGGTTGCGCAATTCCTTGCCATGCCTGACAGCCGCGCAAGCCTCTGTTTTATTCTGCACCATCTCCTGCAGCTTGCATTAAGATTAGGAGAGTACAAATTAATTGTTTTTGAAAATATGCGCTCACGGTGGAAGTTAAATGATGACTAGCAACACTTCCAGGCAGCGTGCAGCGTGCCTAGGTCGTAGGTAATATCCGTTGACCGTAGTTTTCAGAGCATAGCCATGAATGCTTGAGTGCTTACTCACTTTTAAAGACAAAACCCATGTCCCTTGCTTACCTAAACTGGGCTTTAATAAAGGAAATTTCCCTATTCTCAGTGCACTTTTGCCTCTCGAATTTTTAAAAGCCAGAATCATACTGTCTCCCTTGAAACCTCATACATGCACGCACTCAGCGGTTCACATGTTCGGCTTTTCCGTTGGTCCACTACTTTACAGCTCTTTTTGTTTTTTGTTTTTTCAGGTGAACGTTAGATTTGCCTGGTTTTCAGGCAAGTTATAATTGGGCGTTACCAGCTTTTGTTAAGCCCAGACTAATTGGATATTAGTTTTAATAACAAAAGAAAAAAGAAAAAGGAAAGCGAACAGCAGAAAGCGAAAGAGCTGAAAGAGAGCGCGCGGAAAGGGAGAAAAAACCAAAAAAGGGATAATAATATATAATATATATATAAACTAGAATAAAGCTGAAGACTCTTCTTTTTTGCCTCCCAATTCAGAAAACCAACTTCCTTCGCCGCACAGCAGCTCGATTGCATTTTGGGGCAAAAGCAGCAAGATCCCGGATGGTCTCGCCGATCAGGTCTTTAAATATCAGCCTTTCAATGTCCAAAACTGCTTCAGACATCTCAATTGGGCAATCCCCCCAACCGTTGATTGCATCTCCAGAAAGATCTTTCTTCAGCACCCCGCAAATGAGCTCAAACAAGTCATCCGCCGCGCCCCTCTCCTGGATACGCCGAAATTCTGACCATACTTGTTGCAACGAAACATGCCAATTACCCCAACCAATGGCCTTCCATGGAGGCAATTGTTTCCTCCGACTAAGGATTTCTGTGACTGTGTCGAATGTAAGTTTTCTCTGGAGTGTAGACACCTTGGAGGTATCTTTTCCTTTCAGAAATTGTTGCTTCTCTAGTGAAAGGAATACGTCAGCATCTCCAGGTAAATAATTAAAGGACCGAAGGATATCAGAAATGTACGTAAAATCGGCATCCTCTGGATTCTCCTGGAAATATGAGATTGTTGGGCTCCATATTTCATCTTCTAAGTCCGGTAATTGATCTGATAATTTCACCAAGATAACAAGAATGATGTTAATTTCGGGCAACAATAATGCTGAGGGTTAGTCTCTCCGGCGACATTATGGTGTTTGAAAACTGAATATCTATTTTTGAAATCTTAAATTTTAATAAAAAATAGAGAGAACTGTCACACCCCTCAACGGGAAATAACAATTAAAAAGGCTCTGGCAAATCTCACTTGATTGATGGAGGGCAAGACAGTGTCCCTATCACAAAGGACCATGGCAGTAACAAAGGCTTTGTTTCGCTGGCTATGAAAGCAAATGGTCATTAAAAAGGCAGGAAGAGAAACAAAAAGGATTCCTGTTTGCCATGGCCTTGAACGGACAACTGTCAGTCAAAATCCAGCATAGCACCTCAGCTTTGAAAAATAAGCATGACTGCTTAATACGGCGTCGTTGTCGCCGATCCCATAATATTAGTCCATCCCCCACAAATGCATTATTTTTATCTTTCTTTATATGAACCAGTTCTATCAGTCTTCTCGACTAGTTTGCGATCCAAGATCACTATTTCAAGTTACCAGTTAGACCAAACCCGCGAGGCTATTACAAATAACCAAACATTGCTTCAAAAACCAATTTCCTGCCAACGAGGGGAGGGGGGCAGATTTCAGCCACTGTTAGAAGTTGTGAAAATCTAAATGGTTTTCCAAAATCTCAAAAGGAATAAAATAAAATAAAATAAAGTTATGGGGTTGGTTACGGCGAGTTATTACTGATGTGCTACTTGACTACACTGGATATCGAACCCTTTGGAGGACCACTCTGCCTGTGCCAGTAGGCCTACGTCTAGTGGCGTAAAGTCAAGGATACAGAATCAAAAAAGACGTCACCATGGCCAAAACGCAAGCCCCCGTATCAGACCGTTTTTCTGAAGACCCAGCGGAGCAAAACAGTACTAAAATTTTAACAGGGTGGCAGAATCTTCTTTTTTTTTTTACCTTTGAGATCAATGCTCCATTTCATGACAGGCGAAGGAGAAGAAGAAGATTCCTCCTTGTAAAACGACGTGTCGAGCACCGATACCGGACTCGGTTGCAACTCCGTCGCCGTCATCCCCGCTATGCCGTGAAGCAGCAGCTTATCACACCTTTCTAGTAGATTTATACCTGCCTTGCAATCCTCCGCTTTCGACCTCTGCAATCACAGTCACAATGCCCTTACAATTTAACCCACTTAAAAACAGATTATATTAAAAAGCAATAGAAAATAAAAGGCCCATTTATGATTTTTTTTTCCTTTTTTTTTTTACCTCTGTGTCGGTCTGGGAAGTGCTGCTGATACTGGTCTCAGAAATTGTGGAAGATTCCTCCTCTGTGGGGGCAAACACCTTCTCAACCGTCAGTTTCCTGTTTCTAGGTGACCGGTTTGTGTGTTGATCCGGTCCAGTCCTCCTGGAACTAACCTTAGGAGACTGAACCGGAGACGCTTTTCTCTGCACCGCCGAATCATTACTTGCTCTCCGCGTTTCAACAATCAATCTCCTATTGGGACTATTCATTCTGCTCTCACTTGGCGTCGGCGAGGTCGAACTCCTGACTCTGGTTTGGTTCCTCCCATTCTGTTCAATCTCCGGCCGGTGGCAGCGCTTGGGACTCATCGCCGGCAATGTCTCGCCATAGAGATTTGGATCACAGCCAAGGCCGGGCCTTGGAGGAGGATAGGCATTGCCGTTTCTTCCAGGACGGTTCGTTGAGGCCGTTGATCTGGCCGGCTTCATCACAACGACTGGCGATTCGTCGTACGAGAAGCCCCTATCGTACACGAAGTTCCTGAGATTGAATTGGTTTGGAGGCTTCTCGGTATGCAGAAGCCCTTTGAGTTGCAAAGCCTCCAGGATTTGCTTAAGAGTCTCAAGATCCTTGGATGGCTCTTCTATTCCTTTCATTCTCAGCCTCCTCTCAATCTCACCGTACGCAGATACAGCCTGTAAATGTTTCGGCTCCGGAAAGAAGTCAGCTGAGTTAAAGAAGCTCTTTTTATGTACTAAGCCTCTGGGGCTCGCTGCTCTAGCCGCCTCAGCTCTCACGGCGGCACTGATGGCCCTGCCATTTGTTGTGATCTGATCATGAACCCCATTGTCTCTTACGATTTTGCAGTGCGTATTTTGCCGCTGTGGCCGCTTTAGCTGGAAATTTTTTCCGTCAATGAATCGGTACTGAATCAGATCTCTGGAGGCTCTGGACTCCGAAGCGGATCTTCGAAGCTGAGGTTTCATGGCCTCTTCGGGATCAGAGCCCGGCAATAGCTCCAGTCCCATCAGCCTTGCGATTACGCTCGGCGATCGGCCCTGCTTTTCGTTAGCACCAATTTCTTCTCCACTACTCTCGCAACGATTTGCTGATAAAATTGTGGCATTTGTTCGAATCTCCTTCGGTTTCAGACTTCCTCTGGCGGCGTCAAATGTTGCTCTGCTGTCGAGAGAGAGCCTAGGAGCTTCTTTGCAAAATTTCCAAGACGACTTAGTTCCTTCCTTCATTTCGAATGCCGAGAGAGGAAGATGAGTTTTGGACTGAATCTCTCCCGATGATCCGAGCTCGCTCACCGGAGACCGTTTGAGACGTTCTGGAGAAGGCATTGATCTTGAATTCTGCTGCTTCTCCGATTCCCTCAACATTTCCAGAGACTCAGGACTCTTCTCCGGCTCCGAACTAGAACCAACGCCCTGAAATTTTTCATAATAACGATTTCAGCGTCAAGTTTTCCTGCATTTTCGAAGCAGCCAAACAGTGGAGAAAAGAAAAACACGGAGAGAGAAAGAGGACCAACTAACCGCAGATGGAAGGAGGCGTTCGGTGGGGTGCAGACGTTTTCCGGCGACAATATGGGGACGATCAAATATCTGAAAGAAGCCAGCAATGCAACCCATTTGCTTCCCTATCTGCTGTCTCTCCATGTTCTTCTGCTCTCGCACTATCCTCGTCATGTTTCTCCCAGTATAGATAAAAGATATATGTATCAGAACGTCAATATATATATATACACATAGGTAATTTGCTCCCTTTCCCGTCAACTCTTTTCTGCCCTTATCACTCCCCGAACTCCATGCCTCTCTCTCTCTCTCTCTCTCTCTGAGTTTTATGGGTATGCCTCCCTGTAACTGCGCCTACATCAACGTCTCCCGCTTTTCCATCTTTTAAAGGGTGCGGCGAAGTTTTTTTTTTTTGGGGGGGGGGGGAGGGGTATGGTAGAAAGGTCGGGGGGTAGACGAAACGACTGTAATGCCTTTTTTCTTTTTGTTTTTGCACAAAATGCCCTTTTTTCTTCGAGAGATGTCAGATAAGTCCGGACAGTATGGGCTGATTTACAGAGAAAATGGCCCCTTTTTGGGGGTCGTCGGGATAAAAGTGGACCTCAAAATTGGGATCGTGAATAATTTGACGAGTTTCTAGCACCCACAGGCCTGCACCATTTTGCAGTACAGATCACAGTCCGTAGGAGTGTCCGATAACCCAATATCCTTCATTTTGGTGTATCTTGCACTGAAAAAAACAAGAGTATATAACCACCCAGGTTTGTCTGGGTGGCCACCCGTCTACAGATTTGGTCCCGCCTTGTTGTAGTAAGATTTTGATTGGCTTAGCTGATCCTGTTTAGTAGCATTGTAGCTGGTTTTTCAGCTCTCTTTGTGAAAAGAAAAAATTTATAAAAAAAAAAAAAAAAACTCGAGTGCTAACCAACATTTTTCTTAGTAAAATTGCTCGAAAACCATTTCACGCCTTCGTGTACATGTACTGTGAAACTTTGAAGTGTGATAATAGCGGTAGGTTGATTACTGATTAATATTATTTACAGGTTAGAAAGATACCATAGTCGTTCACGAAACGGAAAATATCATCTGCAGTAGTAGTGGTAGTTGCGACAGTGTCGTCCAACGTTCAGGCTAAATTTGCAACTTTAGAGTGGACACATAGGCTATGTATGGGCCACACGGCTCCCATTTGTGGGTGAACAGCTGGATCATTAGCACATGCATGTTAGCCTGGCAAATTGGCAAGGTTGATGGAATTTTTTTCATACCATATAACTTTTCTAGAAGAAACCCCAATTATTATGTTCACTGTATGCATGTTCACCCAAAAGCGATTTTTTATTTCTTATTTTTAAAGACAGATTAAAAATTTACAATTACTGTTATTACTCATTGTGGTTTGATTTGTCCCTTTTTTTTGGTTTCTCGGTTTTTTGGTTCCTTCATTTCCTGGTCGCCGCAGAACAATTACAGGGGATCGCGAGGAGGGAGTGGAGGGTCCTGTTAAGCAGGAGTGGCTTTTAACCAAATCTAACATGCATGGTGATTGGGCGTGGTGATGCGACCAAGCAAGCGGCAGCCGGTGAGCAGTGGATGGGGAAGAGCCCATCAAACTTCCAAAAATCTGAAACAGCGTGAACCTCACCAAAGAGGCTCCAGTAATCCTTAGCCCGGTAATGCAACTCACCCCTCCCGAGGATTGGCTACAGTGAATTTTGCTAAAAGATGCTAGCAGTTGGAACTTGGGACGACCATTTCAACGGCTTGCCACGTGGTATTAGAGGGAGAAATTTTGAAGATGAAGACGAAGATTTTAAAGTATCCAATTATCATTCATTAGAAAAATAAGAAAATATATTGTTGGATTCACTATAATTAGCAAAATGGATTCACTATACATTGTTGGAAGACGGAGGAAATTTGATATAAATAATAATAATAATAATAATAATAATTTTAAAATATCAAAAAATTATGCATGTGAACAGTTATATATATATATATACACACTCGATACTTACTGATATTGGGTTAGCTCTTTTTATTACTTTTGTATTGAAGGTTGATTAGATTAAACACCAAGAATCTTTGGCAATTGATTATGAATAATATCTGTTCTTCATTTCTTTAATTAAGAAGATGCGAAATTTGTCATTTTGCACCTGCAATTGCTTATCTATGTGTTAAGCTCTCTCTCTCTTTCTCTCTCTCTCTCTCTCTCTTTTTATAATAAAAAAAAAATACGAGACAAATTAGAATGTGGAATTTCGTTATGCTTAGTGCTAAATTGGTGTCTACGTGACACCGCAGCAATGTCAAATCGTTTCCATTTTGCATGTGCAAATCTTTGAATTTTGGTTTTCGCGGTCTTGTATCGAAAGATTCTGAGAATCTTGTTCGTGGAAGAAATAAGTAATTTGGCTTCTTTCAGACCACATGGTCACTTCCTGATTTCCTTTTCATTCTTTATTTCCCCTAGTTTCTGTACATCATCTCGAGACGGTTTCGGCTACATCACTACATCACTACATCACTACATCATCTTTTTGCTGGTTTATATCTGTTAGACTGCCTCTTCCCTTAATTGTGCATTACTTGTATACATGACTGACTTCTGCAAATCTTATCTCGATATATAAATGGGAAATACTCGGGAATTTTGTCTGGATTTTTCAGAAATATTGTTTTACTAGCTGGGAATTTTGTATCTGCGAGTAATGTAAACTTGCTTCTTGAAGTGAAAGCAAATCGATTTGTCATCTCTCCCTACAGGCTCCTCCTTTGCTTCTTGTTTCAAATGTGTACACGTACATAAAAATACTATACATACTGGCCAAAAAATGAAAAATCATATTCTATAAACCTTTTTTGGTTTTTTTCTAAGAAACTAAGACAAATCATACGATTTCTTTTTGGACTGCACTATTTCCTCGTGGTAATTTTCCCAATTTTCATCATATGTGCAGCTCGAATTTTGCAGGGAAAAGGGGCTCCAATCTTCTAATTATCTCCAGAATAAACACTCAATTAAAAACTACTGCGGTCTCTGCAAATAATTCGCATTGTAATTACCTGAGCGACAAGGCCTTATAATGGCATATTCAAAATCAGAAGGTCAGGCTGCCACCCCATGTGGATTATCTATAGGATAAATATCCACACCTGCTGTCTGCGTTCCTCCATGTGACTCTCTGTCTCTCTCTCGCTCTCTCTCTAAGATGTGTGTGTGTGTGCGGGTGCGCGTGCATGTGTATGTATATATATATGTGTGTGTGTGTGTGTGTGTGTGTTCCGCCAGCCTTGGTCCCAAAACATCTATTTCATTTTTTTAGTGTCAGTATGGGAGAGGGGAGAGTGGACCCTACATAAGAGTTTCATGCACATTAGTTTTAGCACCACAGAAGATGTCACTTTAAACTCCCATAATATTAATATTTCGGACAAATGACATTTTAAGCCTTCTATGGCCTAGTTACTAACACATCTCTTTCATTCTGTGTCTTGTCCGGGGTCCAATAATTATTATACATCTTAGAAAAGGGGAAGCACGTCCTTTATTGTTTTTTTTCCCCCGCTTTATTAATTTTCTCTCTTTTGATTTAACCCGCATGCATTTCAGATCTGCAGACCATCTTTAATCTTCGTAGGATTTTTATGAATACACTCATCACCACCATCTGATCTCCCCACCAAGTGATAAACTGTACACCGAATAGCTCATCTGGACAATAGGTAGTTTTTTTTTTTTTTTTTCTTAAATAAACTTTAGTGGGGTCCAGTCTCTATCCTCCCAACTATACTCGAGGCCACATATGCCCTGGCTACATGAATGTGGTGAGATAGCACGGTCGCCAAACATGAGACTCCCTCTCTCCGTTCTTCCACACATTCCTTCATATTATAATCAGATAGACTGGCTTCACATTCCCTCTGTCTAGCATATGGGGCTACGTTTGGTCTATGTGCAGACCCTTCTTGCCCGGCATTAACCTATATTCAAACATTGCTAAGGAAAATGTGTCCAGGCCAGTTTTTAGTTTGTGTGTGTGCAATGAACAGCATCTGCCTATAGCAAAGCAAATTCGCACCCATTCTCGGATAGTTTACGAGATAAACTATCTGTTTGATTGGGCTGAATTGATTTGGGAATGCAGAATCAATCATGATGAGATGGGATTCCGATTCCTATCTACAGTCTATCACTTGAATGCTACTGACTCTATATATCTTCGAATCACATGGGCATTTATTATATTGTATTTTGAGATAGCTATTCCCACTTTCAAGATTTCGGGGCTCGAATTTCAGTTATAATATTGTTTTGATTCCCTGTGTATTTTTATTGCAAATGCCAAGCTTTAACAGTCATATAGTTTCTTGATTGGAATTCGACACTTTCCAGTTCAATGCCAATTCGTTTGCTGTAATCTAATCTCTTTATGCTTTATGTATGCTTGGAAGAAGGAAACTTGTCCAAAAGCACTGGTACTATGTTAGGTACTTTCTTCTTCGGCTTAATGTGCCAAGAGGCCATTCAATTCAATAACTATTCGTCTGAAGTAACCAATAACGTTACATTTTATTTGTGTTAACGTTCAGCTTAAATTCATAATTGATGATGCCTCAGTATGATATCGAAATATTGTGTCTCTTGCATCGGACTATTATCTATGCAACAAAAATGAGCGTAATTCAAAATTCCCACTTGCGCTGTAGCAAGTAAAGAAAAAATCGATTTAATTTGATCATTGTTAAATAATACTTCTTTTGAAAAAATTGCAATGATTAAGTTCTTTTTATAGTACATCTACGAAAAAGCTGCTTCAGAGGAATGGCTGGCACCTATAGCTATGGAATTAGGTCAATCTATATCCCTTCTCGACAATTGGAATAACGACAGTATTCTCTGACTCTCCCTCTCACGTCAGTCTAGACATATAGATGGGATACGTGCCCAGCGCCAGGCAGTGTCAGAGCTCCACAATTAAAGTGAAAGCTGAATTCTGCTAACTTGCACATGTCACGACTTTCTTTATCTTTTCTCCGTTCATTTATTTTACCAAATGAAACGATCCGAATAATCAAGGTAGGCACGTGATGAATCGTGAGTGACAATGTGACGTTCATGCATTAGCGTATTTCCTTGCAACACCTTGCCTCTCATCTCAGCTCCGTCACCAACAGATAGTAGATTCCACGTAAAAAATTAGAGGGATTGCGACTTACAAAGCCCATTCCTTTTATGTGTTAATGAATGCAAAAGGATTCAAAGGGCCATGAATGCGATCGCCATGTGTATTCATGTATGTAATACATACATGAATTAAAATACAAAGAATTGATTTTCCGATGTACCTAAGAAAAAAAAAAAAACCAAAAACAATAGATTGAGGGTAGGGCCATGGTTCCTGTTCAATTGTCAAATTCAAATGTCAATAGCTCCCAGGTCATTAATCATATCCATGAATTCTGTTCCTAGACCTTGGATTTTCGTCAATTAACTCTTGTTAGGCCCCCATGACAGTCAATAGGGAAAAGCTCATTCTTAGGTTACGGTTTTTAAACCTTTTTTTATTTTTTTTTTATTCCTCAGTTGCATTCCTAGGACGATAGGTTCTTTATAGACCCCAAACATTTAAACAGGGTAATACATCAATATTGTTGGTATGGGGGTGAAAGACAAGCGAGTTCGTTAGCCACACTTGAGCGGACGTCGCACCTCAAACACTGCAAATGCATTTGTTAGTGGGAGGACAATTTAGTTATTATGTATACTTCGTAGACCCTAGATTAGTTAACAAGGTATGTTTTGATCACATTCTCTCCGTAGATCTTAGATAAGGATTTTCCTTTTCCTACCACTGCTATAGCCGAACTAAGATACCTAAGAAGACAAAGTGAAAGA
This sequence comes from Bruguiera parviflora, assembly GCA_019804595.1. Classification (NCBI taxonomy): domain Eukaryota; kingdom Viridiplantae; phylum Streptophyta; class Magnoliopsida; order Malpighiales; family Rhizophoraceae; genus Bruguiera; species Bruguiera parviflora. The sequence continues at coordinate 7,204,346 of CM034052.1, read as the reverse complement.
GACGGCATAGAATATATAGTATTGTGGGTTTTGGTTCACGGTCCATGGGTCAGCGAGTTTTATCAAAATACTAAATGCGGTGATTATATATAAGCGGGTGTGGACCGTGTGGTGGTTCGTCTTTCGCTTGGGAAGCGTAGCCGAACTGCAAAGAGCAGTGGGCTTTATCATCGATGCATGCTCTCTTCACATGGTCCTCTCACTCTTCAGTCATATTTACTCTGGCTCTCTGAACAATTGAAAATGGCCTCATTTGAAGGAATCGAGGAACATGGAGCTATCTATATTTTTAAGTTGATAAGATAATAGCCAAGGTAATAATGTGTTAACAATATATATGCACATATATTTAGCAATGTTCGAGTCTTTCAATGAGAGTTTATGCTATCTATGTCCATGGATCGATGCAGTTTAATCTCATTGATAGGAGTTGAGTGACGCAATGCTTTAGTTGCTTGGTGTAGTAACTTATTAAATTGGGCTGTTCTTTCTTTGTTAATTGCTTCATGGAAAGGCGCCATTACATATTTTACCATGTATAAGAAGTTCAAATTTTGGATTGTTTCAATATCCAGATTTGTATTTTATCAGTGGATGAGAAATGGACCCTCGGGAGGAACAAATGGCAAACCAACCCTTTTAATCTGCTTCCATGCACACTCTGATTACCTTTAGTGCTTTGAAATGTCACTGGTGCTAAAATTAAAATGGTCTCTAGGACGAACGACAGACCCTTTATGGACCCCGGATGCCCCACCTCCACACGCCCAATGCTTATTCCCCTACGTTCGAACCTGCAGTACACCGGGCTCAGGACGAGGCGTTAAGGCATCAAAATGGCCGATCTGCTAGCTAGACTCTTTGATTCTTAGTTGCTTGTTTTTGGTCATATTTAACGCTTAGTTGCTTACCTGCAAATTAGGTGAAATTCGGAAGGGTCTCCTTTTAGAATGAGAAATCTGTTTCGCCAACTAATATCTAGTCTGGAGCACATTTAGCCCGAGGAAAGAGGGGGGGACAGGTTGGGATTCAAACCTCAGCCTCCCTGTCGGCCTCTTGACTAGGTGGTCACTCGGGTCGTTTCATTGGATCTCTCTGTTGCCGAGATTGGACGGTGCTCTGACTTTGGTCCTGGCCACATCCCCCAGAGCCCAAAATCGGCTCAAGCTGTAGTACAGACTTTTCGCCCACGAAAACCTAAAGCCTGCGAAGTGCTAAATTATGGCGGTTGGGCCATATGGAGTGGTGCGCCTTTTAGAACAGGCCCGTATGATTAGACAGTTAGCTTCCCACCCCTTTCATTTATTTTGTGGCACCTATTCCTACAATTTGAAAACATTTTCATAAAAGAAATAAATTGTATCACGGCATAACTGTAATATCATTGATTCTTTTTTTTTTTTTTTTAATAAATTTTTTCCCTATCCATTTGTTCGAAAGAGTTAGAATTTGAGGGGTAAAATTTATCTTCACATATTAACCCGGCATTCTAACATTGTAGGAATGCAAGATTAACACCTTTCTTGTGATAATATGATACAGAATAAGGACTGACATAAGATCAATGGAAATATAAAATTACTCTACCAATTTACACTTAGAAGCGTTGGAATCAAACATTCTTAGAAACGTGGGAATCAAACATTTCACTTCAAACGCCACCTAAATGTAACTTGTTCAGAATGGCGCACCAGTTGAGAAGCTGAGGATTTCTTTCGTATGCAACTTCATTTACAAATCTCACTTGAACAAACAATGAAATTTACTTCAACCTGAGTTAATTACCTTAAAAACCCTGCAGTGCACCATGCGGAAAAAATTCATCGACCACTTGCTAAGATATGACTCTTGCAGAAATGTGTTAGCAAGTCTGATAACCTGTCATGAAGAGCCTTCAGCAGCGAATAAAATAGATGTTAGATTTCTCCGAATCAGAGTACCCAGCATCGGCAACCTTGAGTATTCTGAGGCCCCTCAAACCACCTGTCCCACAGTGGGTCTGCAGGTCCGTTTGTTCTGTGATCGAGTGAGAGGTAGAATTGTGAGCACTTAGACAGAGGCATATATTATATTAAACAGCAACAGAAAGCATCTACAGTTTTTGCAGAACTCACACTGAAAGCAGTGCATCAGGTTTGGTCCCAACATCATGCAGCAGCCTGAGCCACACAAGTAGAACAGAGTTTAAAGTTCATAAGTTCTCAACTAGGTGTGGAACACCAGTGAACGGCATCATCTCTCTCTCTCCCTCTCTCTCTCTCTCTCTTTGCTCTTTGCTTTTTCTACCTAGCGAGAAACTTTTGTTGTTAAGCATAAAAGATTTGTTAGACTTACCCTGCACATATGGTTGATAAATTTTCTGTATTCTCAAGCTCTTCCAACTCCTCCTGAATTAGAGTTAGGATAACAGATCAAATACTAAAAAACTCAGAACATCCGCTCAATTGCAGCCAGAGTGCACAAGACACCAACGTCGCATAAATGAATGATACGCAATACAGGTCGTGTTAACATGCACCGAATGACTTGGAAACTTCAAAAGCGACACTAAGCAGTAGGTCCAGGGGCTAACTTTTGAACAGTTAGTGTACCAAAAGTTCTGCATATACATCATGTAGTGTAAATCTCCATTTACTTGCAGGTAGCTAGGCTTTTATATTTTAGTTTCATCACTGATCAAAATCTCCACAGATTCGTGATCAATATGTCTAATTAATCACAGAACAAATCTGGACATCAGGAGAGGGAAAATCTTATGATAAAGAAATCTGAGATTCAAATGATAGTCCCCGAGGCATCAGATATTATAAATCCGGATGCATGGATTTACAGTTCTGTTTCCTGTTTTGGATGCTACAAATGAAAGTATTGAGGAACAGAAACTGGCCCCCCAAGTAGCTGAAATAATCTTTTGTTATATTTTCACATATTCATCAGCAAAGGCAGACGGGGTACTCATTGAAGTACTCTTTTGCTATTTTCACAGAATCTTGCAACTCACCCTTAAAACGTGGGTGCACCGCACCTAGAGAAATTAAAGAAGGCAAAAGCAAGAAATTTGAAGACGCAACTGACCTCAAGGAACTTGATTTCTTGCTCCACGCGTTTCAGTTCAGCGAGAATCCGATGCTTCCCTCTCGTACCAGCTCCTGGCGTAGCGGAACCACCACCGAGTCCGCCGTTCTGCCCCTCAACCGACGACGCCGTTTCAGACTCCATTGCTCCAAGAATTGAAATGCGCTACAGTTCCGGAGACCCAACCAGCCCCCAAAACTTTACCTGATCATTATTGCCATCAACACTTCGCTTTCAACACATTCACTGCACTGGGGAGACAGAAAGAGAGAGAGAGATATCATCAAACCCACACAGAAAGCAGGAAACCATGGGAGATCTATGTAATCGCGAAGAAAGAATGTCCGGACAGTCTTTGACTTTTCCGCCGTATATAATATTCCTATTCTATAATAAATAAAAACAAAGACTCTAATTGAACTCATTTAAAAAAAAAAATAACTCACATAAAATAAAAAATTTAACTATAATATTAAAAAAGACATAAAATTAAAAATAATAAATCTTTTATAATGATAATGATACGAGTACATTTAACAAATATTATAAATAAAATAAATTGTCTTTTCCCTTTTAATATCCAGCGCTCGCTTCTCTTTCTCGACGGCGAGAAAATTGCATTTTCCTGCTGCCTCGCTTCTCTGAAAGTCGTTTTCCTTTTTACCCCTCACCAACCCCTCTAAAACAAACAAATGAATATAAATTATAAAATGGTTCAGTTTTTTTCACCCGCCGGTGGAAAAGATCGAGTTTGACTAGAGATTAAATTATCGATAAATGCTGAATTATGAGTTATATTTGTTAATATTAATTAAATTTTATTATTTTTATATTTATTATAAAATTTTAGGATTATTCAATTTAATTCTACGATCAAATTCTTAATTATTTCAAATCAATTTGAAGTGTAATTGCGATTTTAACCAACCTCAGTATAGTGTTCGTCGTCAATGTATTTCTGTCATCTTCGCCCATGTTACGCCACTTTTTTTGGTGGCGGCCACAACAAGGGTGCCGATTTCATCCTGCATAGCGCCTGTTTCTTGGGTGGTCCGCGCCACCGAGCATGGTACCACCAGAAAGCTGTCGTTTTTTCTATGAGCTTCACACGACCTTCAGCGTCCAATCCTCGATCGTGCATTCAGTACATGGCATTTCTTCTGGCCACAAAGCCTCAGATAGATCGACATTACTTTGAGAGCTGTCTTTTTTTCTTTTTGTTTTTAATGAGCTTCGCTATGTGGCTTGGCCCGGGTCGAGGTCAATGAAGTAAATTAACCATGCACAATAGGTCAACCAGTGTTGAGTAGACAATTCATTGACATCATTGCCAGTTTTGCAAAGCAGCTTCGAATGTAGAAAAAACGTCGAGTGAATTACGATTCAATTCTTATTGCAAGAGTTGTGTACAACAAACTCACACCCAATTCCAATCTACGGATAAAAGGAAAAGAAAATGAAGAAAATGGGAAAACGAATAAATTTTAGGATTCTCCGGAGCTTGGATCACGCCTTGCGAGGTCTTTCCTCACAAATAAACACAATCCAGATTGTTAGGCCATTGCCATTTCAATATGACCCGTATCCGTGGCTCTTGTGCCCCTTTGGGAGAACTCTTCAGCACCATAATAGGAGCTATGCTTGGACTCATACTTCTCCCCATCTCCCCACAAAGCGTAAGCCTCCTCTCCGTGAATAGCATCATCGCCAGTTTGCAGCTCGTCATCAGCCAGTCTTAGTGGAACTACAAGCTTAATCAAATTACAAATGATACTCGTAACGATTACATTCACTGTAACTACGAACACGAGCCCTAGCAATTGAATGCCCATTTGCCTGAACCCTGCACCAACCTTGCCACTTTCTAAGCCATAGGCAAGTCCTATATAGTGCTCCCAATTAGGTACCAAGTAGAAGAGGCGGTTGAGCTTTGGCTCCGCGAAGAATCCGGTCAGAATGCCTCCTATGGATCCTGCAACTGCGTGGGTGTGGAAAACTGCCATGGTGTCATCAACTTGCTTGAGTAGCCATACTTTCTTGTGGAGGACCATCATGGTGTACCAGGGGATGCTACCGGAAATCATTCCCATTATAATAGCTGCCCAACCTTGCACAACTCCTGTTCAATGGTTTTCGCAACGTTCTCAATTTAATTTTTAAGACTTGTACCACCTTTCTTGGCGATCGTGAATCCAAAACTTTTTTCAATTTCGATAACCAATGATCAAATGTTGGAAATATAAACGGAAATATATGATGGGTCATACTCAAAAGTGCGATATAATGTGTATATATGTGTGTGTGTGTGTGTGTGTGATTACCGGCAGCAGGGGTTATGCAAACTAGACCAGTGATCATGCCTTGTGTGGCTCCAATGACAGAGGGCTTTCCGAAGAAAACGACGTCAAGCAGAAGCCACATCAGCAAGCTGGTAGCAGTGCATACGTGAGTTTGAAGAACGGCCAGAGATGCATCGATGCTAACAGAGTAAGGATCTCCACCGTTGAATCCAGACCATCCCATCCAAAGCAGCCCAGCACCTGCCAACATGAGAAGAATGTTGTTTGGTGGGAATCTTTCTCTGTCCTTGCTTGCCCTTGGTCCCACCTGTGCCAATAATTTGATCACAATGAAAAGGAAATTTACTGGACTCAAGAGTCATAACTCTTTTTATCTATCAGTATATGGGTATGGCTTAAGCTTGTGACATCGAGCGTGGAAATTACCCAAAAGGCTGCTGTGAAACCGGCAGCGCCAGCGGATAGGTGAATGACATATCCTCCAGAGTAATCAATAATGCCATTTTTAGACAACCAGCCGTCGGGGCACCATATACTGAAAGCAACAATGGTGTAAGAGAAAGTGAGCCAAAGTGGCACAAACAGCATCCAGGCATGAAAATTCATCCTACCCAGCAAGCCCCCAGCAATCAAAATCAAAGTGATCGCTGCGAACATGCCCTGGAAATAAATCATGGTCGCATTGGGGAAGTATCCAAGAAAGGCCCGCTGCAAGAGGAACTTTTGGTCTAAGGCGACGTTGGGCTTGCCAAGGAAAGGCACCAACTTCTCCCCAAATGACATTCGATAGCCCCAGCATACCCAGCAAACCAGAACGGCCGCAAAAGCGTAAAGGGCCATGAATGCCGAGTTCACAGCCCATTTCTTTTTCACTATGCTCCCGTAGAGGATCACGAGGCCCGGCACACTCTGGAGGCCCACTAGGGTGGCGGCCGTGAGCTGCCACGCGTTGTCGCCTTTGTTCAACCAATCAGGACTTGCATCATCAGTTGCTAAGTTCGGCGGTAAGGCCATCAACTTCGTAGTCTTCTTCTTCTTCTTGACTCCGATGGAGTGTTATAGATTCTGAATCACACGGTATCTAATCTAATGTGTATATCTGAAGCATTGCTAATGGCTAGCATGTATATATATATATAGGAGGAGAAAGATCGTTGGCGGAGTTGCTTTTGATCAGTCCCGCTGTCTTTTTGTATTTTCCATTTTTTGTTTCGAAAATTCAGTCCCGGAGCCTTGTGTCTGGACCACGTCGTCTTTGTTTGACAATCGGTCGTTACATCCAACTCCCCTTTCACGGTATCCTCCTACTCCAGAGGTCTTAGCACTGAAAACAACGCAGATGCTTGGAGCTTCTTTACGTGAATCAAAGCGTGGATGTTTTCGAAGGAGTTGGATAATGCATCACATCAATAACAATGTGCCTTGACGAGGAAAGCTGTTATCCTTTCATAATACGACATTAAGAACGATGTAGCCAAAAATTAGGAACCCATCGGTAAAGATTTCTGAGATGGAAATACATTTTTAAGTAAAATTACGAAAACGTGAAAAGTCGAGGAGTGAGAACAAAAAGGGAAAGGAGTAATATAGAGAGAGAAACAGGGCAGAGAGCATAAAATCTTGGAAGAATCCGAAGTGATGGGTTAAAAGTCAAGACTTGAGATCTGGGATGGAGCAAGAACGGTTACTTTTAATAATGATTTGTATTTTGTAGTTTTATTACGATGAAGTATTGTTGTTTAGTGCATCGTGCGTTTGTTACTTGCCCGGGTTGCCACAAGATTCAATCGTTGTCTTCACTATATGCGATGCACCAAAAAAAAAAAAAACAGAGTTCGAAATTCTATCAAAGTCTCCTTCAAGAAAATTCCTGCAAAGACCGGGGAATATAATCTTGTAATGGATGGGCAATTACATTTCTCTTTGTTACAATGTCCAGCAGCGTTTCCCCGGCCATCGGCCAGTTAACCGTCAGGGATTAACAAGATTCGGCAGAAAGGAAGTGCAGTGAAATTGAAAACCGTATCATTTCGTAATAATACTTCGAGGGTCACATGATAAATAAGAAGAGATTACTTGACACAAAATACACACAAGTTGAAAAAACAAAAAATGTTTAGAGAGTGGTGTCTCTACTTTTTAGCTTACAATAAAGTCACATGCACCCCGATAAATATTATCAATTAGTATTTCTCAATTGAAATATCACTCTTGGTCTTTGATTGACGTTCAGCGTAGATTTACTCGATTGTCGTTGTATTAATCTAGTACGAGCTTCTTCATGTAACCCAGTTCTGAATTTATTATTATTTTTAATAAGAAATAACCATGGTTGGCCCGATGGAAGAAGATGCGACGAAGCCTGTGAACCCATTCGCGTTCCATGTGCGCTCCCTTTTGGGTGCCATAGCAGCGACGTATCGTGTTGAATCCTATCTACATGTGACTCAAAGATCAAATTGTACCCAAAGGTAGACCAATCTAAAAGAGTTAAGCTGGTTCTCGTCTTCAGTTTCCCACATCAGCCAAGTTGTCGAAATCAAATTTGACACAAACACGAGTATCGTTTAACATCGCAATGAAACAATTGTTCAGCTGGACACAAGTTTGCTTAACATGCCTATACTATGAGGCTACACATGAAACTTCGACATCCAGGGGCTCCGAATGCTCCACATGAGCAGAAAACATTCAAAACCTATCGTGTTTCAACATCAGGACTGGCATCCCCATATGAAACCAAGCCCCCTCGCCCAGATGGTGAGCTCGATCTAGATCTGCTGGCTGTTCTGCCCCGACGTTTTGGTGGTACAGCATCAGGCGACTTGGCAGGTGAGGATTCACGACTCTGAGACCTTGAACTTGATTGTGACCTATATCTTCCCTTGTCCACAGAGCGCTGGTCACCAGGCCGGGGGCCCAGACGAGATTTCAGACCCTCACTTATGGGAGGTCGCCTTTCTCTGGGACTAGGACTAAGTATTGGGCTATGGCTTCGGCTGTGACCTCTGTAATTGCGCTGCCTGCCTGGACTGGAAGAAATGCTTCTCCTTCTACTTTTTCTGCCTCCATACCTACTAAGAACGGAAGATGATTCATTGATCACGTGCAGATAGTGTGCCAATGTGGGAAACATAACAATATGATATTGGAGAAAAAATCAAATGGGCTTAAAAATGAAAAATGCCCGACTAGCAATAAATTCACAGATCAGCATTCTCAATAACAGAATCCAAATTCTTAAAAAAAAAAAAAACTGAAGAGGGGTGAAGGAAAAAGGAGTATGAACAGATATTCCTGCAATCTTGCTAAAATCATATATTTTTAAACTTTGATGCAAGCTCTTGGGAAGTGAGACTCGCTTCAAGAATATGCAGGTTTCACACTGATTTGATTCTCTTCAAGAATTTGAAAGATTGCTACCCTTTTAAAAACCATTTTCAATTTCTGTGCGAAGGCCCGCCTAGATCCTGGCAAAAAGCTGCAGGTTCAAAGTTTAAGTTCAATAATATGTTTCTCTCTTGTATGAAGTCAAGGCTGCTGCCTTTTTTATTCTACCTTACATATAATTTCTCTTTTCTTTAATCCAGGATTTTGTATTAGCTCCTAACAAATGTATTTATCAATCAAGCACAGCTTTATCCGAGTAGAGCTAATCAGCAAGTAGGACATGAGCTTCATGGATGAATCAGTACATTAATAAAATGATACACACATAGGGATATTTTCATTATGATGACACTACTAAAATCTAACCCAAATAGAGTCTATTTCTGTTTAATGCAAGATAAACACTATAAGAATTAGGAAGGAGGGAGGGAAGAAGAACATACCTTGGAGGGCTCCTGCCTCTTGCTGAGCTTCTAGAATATCTATAACGTGATTGCTCAGAATAGCCTCTGTACCTTGAATACCTTAAATTGCAAAGGGGAAAAACAGCAGTCAAGAAGAGCAAACAAAGTGCGGAATATTTTCCAGAATTCAATTATCTCTATTAGGCTACCTGTCATATTTCCTTTCATTATCATGTCTTCCACCATAGGGGTAAGACCGCAAGGGTGATCGATCTGGAGAAGGAGTACGATATCGACGTGCAAAGGAATAGCGTTCAGTGAAGCCACGCCCTTTCCTAACACGCTTGGGAACACCATTTGGGGATTGGCTTCGTGACAAATCCCGCCCATGGTTGGCAGAAGATGGTTCAGCAGCTCTTCGGACAGGACTAACTAACGGACTTCTTGAAGACCTTCCCTGGTTTAACTCGCCAGACTTTCTGGCAGAACTTCTACCATCATTTCTAGCCCTTGGACTCCGTGAAGCACTTTCTGGGCTCATGCACATTGGGTTATGACTATTGTTTGGCCTTCTTTTAGGGCTTGGTGTCCCTCTCCTGCTGTTGCAGTCACGCAAAATTCAGTAACATGGCATGAACCAACTGAATGATCAAGGTTAAAAAAGAAACCTGGATGTGTTGAAGCTGTCTAGACGAGAATGATGATTAGCACTTCTCTCTGATTGAAATTTAGAATCCACATCACGTTGATTGTCTAGATGCTCATTTCTATTTGGAGACAATTCACCTTCTTCATGTGATGGGTTGGCATCAATAGTCTTTGGTTTGTGCTCTTCTTGTAGTTTTGCCACAGCTTCCTTTGCTGCAGGATGAGGTGATGAATTCTTGCCCACCTCTATCAAGACTAGAAAAAGTTCAATGAAATGGGAGAATTTGTATGCAATAAACACTTCAACTAAAAAAAGGGACTAATAATGGACCTTGCAATTGCAGGGGCAAGAGAGAGAACTATACCATTGTTCTGTATCAATTTCTTCTCAGCATTAGTTAACTTCTTGCTTTTAAGAGCAGAAACATGATCATATTTCTCATCATCAGAGCTGCTACTAGTGCTACTGCTAACACTGTCAGTCTCTGTGTTGCTTGTGCTATCAGAACTCCTGAAAGTAAACGCATCATTTCCAAATAAGGACAATAGCAGGAATGAAGGACAATAAAGTAACGAGTCATTAGTGAAGCTAAATTTCAACAAATATAAACTAACCATTTTGATTTGCGCCTTGACTGCTTATCATATCGACCTCTCTTCCTCTCCTTTCGCCCTTCCTTCCGCCTTTTCCTTTGTTGGTGTCGGTCTCTTTTCACTGACCTCCTCTTCCTATGCCTTCCATCACTAGATGAATCAGGCAGTGACGAATCTGAATCAGATTCTGAATATGAACCTGTATCACTATCTAAGGAAGATGAATCAGAGTCATAATCAGAATCAGAGCTGTCTGAATCAGATGAAGAGGAACTCCTCCTTTTCTTTCTTGTATCTTTATGGGATCTTTTACGCCTTCCTCTGATGTCTCTATCAGAACCATCATCAGAAGGAACCTTCCCCAATTTCTTCTTCTTTCCTGGAAGAAAACAATGAAATATGGAACATAGATTAAAAAGTACTGTAGTGCGATCAAAATACAGCAGCAATTAGGTCAAAAAATCCTTGGATCAGCACCTATTATTAATATTATAATATTACCTATATCTTTCCCAACAGAAATACCAATTTTGTTTTCAGATATTTCACCACAATCTGTGATTTTTACAGGTCGGACAGGTTTTCCATCACTTGTCCCCAGCTGTTCGATTTTCCTCACAACATCCATTCCTTTTATGACCTTTCCAAAGACAACATGTTTTCTGCCACAAGCAAAACGATTTCCATAATAAAGTTTTGCAAAGATGAAAAACAAGAAAAGGTCAGGGCTAACACATAAACAAGATATAAATCTATAAACAATTGTGCAGCACATGCAAAGATTAGCTACCTATCAAGATGGGGCTGGGGCTTGAAGGTTATGAAGAATTGGGAACCATTGGTGTTTGCACCACTATTTGCCATGGAGAGAAGACCCGGTCCATCATGCCAACATATGAAATTCTCATCTGCAGAGGAACACAAACTTTTATAGTTACTCACAAGATTAGTCAATCAAGCACATGCTTACATAAATAAGGGACCAATATTTTACCTGCAAATTTCCCCCCATAGATACTTTCCCCACCAGTGCCTGCAAATCAATTAAAGGTCGTTCCTTACAAATCTGGGCACAAGTACGAAGTCAAACAAAGAAATTAATGCTTCAGTTGGACAAAGGTATTTAGAGACTCAAAGAACATACCATTTCCCTTAGAAAAGTCACCACCCTGCCATGACAAGTAAAAAATAAAGTGAAATCGCATGCTTCAGATAAGTGCAGTAGCAAAAATAGAAATGCAATTTACCATCAAACCAAGTACAATACTGAGAGAATTACCAGTGCAATAAGTTCAATCACCCATTGATATCCAGTACCAACTTACTTATCAATATATCCTAAAACCTATGTTAAAGTCATCTCTCAAACAGCTTACACTAACCTAGTTGTGCTGAATTTTTCCTCATGAGACACATGATGAGGATATTCCTTGCATAATAGAAAATAAAACACACACAAATTATATGTGACTACCGTCAACTGAAGATTTGTATCAGATCCTTTAAAGGGCATGTCTTGAGTGACAAGAACTATGCAATGGCCATAAGCCACAATGTATCACAGCTTTAACGCTAACCTTGATTGGGAGAAAAGAAAGGGGAGGCATGGGCGTCGGCTCAAATAGCCAGTAGAGTCACTTGGTTTTGCCTCCAAGACCCAGGATTGAATTCCGATGCAACTGGGATTAGGGGTTTTAAGGGAAGGGAAGGACACCGCTGTTGTGTAGGCTATTACCTATTTGGACTTCAGGTAAAGCAAAAAAGGGAGGGGTCAACAAAGGTAGTGAGAGGACTGGTAAGAGGACATGGCAAATAAGTATCCCATAAAAAATCATTAAGCTAAAAATAATAACTACTCAGCACAATAAACTCTAAGCCACTTGAAACTGATGATAGAGATGAATAACATGTCAAAAACAGAAATAGTCCTCGTAGGCAGGCACAATTAACTAAGAAATGATCACAGAATAAGTAGGGAAGAACAGAGATTAATCATAGTAGGCATCACCATAAGTTTGATAATTGTATGCAAAATGCAACAAATAAGTGGCACTCACATATTATAGATTGCAAGTTAAGATCAAAAGACAAACATCAAATCATTTAATAGTGTCAACTTGTTAATAAAGGAAACAAATGACGTACTTGGGCCATAAATCCCTTAATTATACGATGGAAAAATGAGCCTTTATAGTGCAGAGGCTTCCCAGTTGTTTTTCCATTGCCCTTCTCACCTACAAAGGACCAGTGAGTAGTACCATGACAATTGTTCATGCTGCATATGTTGTGGGCGCAAACAAAGAGACATATTCAACATACCTGTACAGAGGGCCCGGAAATTCTCAGCTGTCTTCGGAACAACATCTGCAAAAAGCTGTCAATTCAAGATAAAATAAGTACATCTAAGTAGTGATTGAAAAACTTCAGTTTCTTCCACTGAAAGATTGCAAAAATCTTGCAGAATTAAAAACAAAGAAATTGACTCTCTGAATCTGTGTTACCTCAATAACAATTCTTTCAGCAGGATCACCATTAATTGAAACATCCAAGAATACAAAAGGATTCTTTTTTTTGCTCATCTCCACTCTCTGTTAATGCTGAAGCAACACCTCAGGTCAGCATATGTATTGTTTTGCGGTTAAACTAAATACTGAACTTCCTTTCATTGAGGTACACATGATATGCAAATTATTTAAACTGTCATCCATCAATCCCAGTTAGCCTATCAGCAATTTTACACATTCCTTATATTTACCATAGCCAAATAACCCGCCATTATTGATCAGTTTGGCCCCCCCCTTTTTTTCCCCTCTAAAGCTACTGATGGATAATAACCATAGAAATCCACATAAGACCCCACCGACTTGGAGGCCTTTTACTAAAAAAAACAAAAAAGAAAAAAAAAATCCTCGAATGCACCCAAAACTTGGATCTTTAGCAACTGATTAGGGTATCTACCAGAGCCGAGAAAACCCTAAACCCTAAACCCTAATTCTTCAATTCCGGAATCAAAGCAGCACACATTAAACCTTCACTTGATCCAAGAAAAATGGCACACGATTGGAAGATTGACATAAAGAAAACAAAAAAGATCGAAACCCTCGAAGATCCTTTGAACTGAAGAATTCAAAGCTCGCGGGAGTTCAGCCAGGCTACCTGTATTGCAGCGCGCGCGAATCGGAAGCAAGTGAATGCAGGCTTACAGATGGGGAAACCCGAACGGCGGCGAGAATCGTTAGTCTCCGAGTGACTGAGGGTTTCTTGGCAATTTATCTTCTATTGGCTTTTCCCTTTTTCCTTTTCTTTTCTTTTCCTTTTTTGTGTTTTTTTTTCAGGTGTGAAGGGTCGAGTGAGCCGGGCAACGGATCAAGGTGCTTGCCTACGGTTGTGTCTACCATTCTCTACGCCACGTGTTAAAATGGAAGTCTTCTATTGGCGGAAGAATCGGTCTCCAGTCTTGGATCTCAGTGAGGCTCCTCCGCGTCCGATTCCAAGTTCTACGTAAATCACGCCTCTCTAGAACAGCTGATCTATAGTATTTGTATTAGAAAAAGATAAAATTTAGATTTTATTTATTTTATCATTATTTTTATATATGTATGAATTATAAGATTTTTTTTTTTTTTAAAAAACACTTAATTGAGAGAACAAGAAAGGAAAATGTTTTCTTCCAAAGTTAGATTGTCAATCCACTAACCCAGTAGATTAGGTCAACGGCCTTAGCTTTCAATTTGGGCAAATTTCCGAGCTCTCAACTAATAAATTACTAGAACATTTTAATGGCCACGTAATGTCGGAAAAATTGAAGACAATGATATAATTTTCAATCATTTATTATTATTTTTTTTTTTTTGGGGCGAGTCTTGTTGTTATATACGTAATTCTGTGGTGAAGTGCGCGTCCCCTGACCAAAACTGACGCGTAAGATGAAGATGAAAATGAAAATTCGCAATGGCAGTCTAAATCTTCGCAGCCCCATGTAGCGTCACTGTTCTTCCAGTTGCACATAAATTTTCATATTTGACCAACTTTTCTCTCCAAGTTATGGGAAGTTTAATTGAGAAGATGTAAATAATATCAGCAACGAAGACAATGTAATGCCATTTTGAATACGATTTTTGAATGAACAAACGAGAAGTGAAAGTCAAGGCCTTGTAGACCATAAAATATTGGGGGCCAAGGCCAGGAAAAATTAGCCTTTGAAATTCCACCCCCATTCAAACGTTGATTGAAGACCTATCTTTTCCAGAAAATTTCCACAAATTTGAATGGAATTCTTCTCTCAAGCGTGTTTTTGACGTTGTTGTTTCATGGCGCCAATATATAATTCCACCAAACTGGCATCCGAAACCTCAAGTTCAATCTCCCTTCATCTTTTCCTTCCTACTCATTGATTCTTCTCCAAGCAAGAAAGATCATATAGTTCTGCTAAGCTGGTATTATGGCAAGCTCTCTGACGGAAGACCAAGTTGCCGAGTTCCGAGAGGCCTTTTCCTTAATCGACAAGGACTCCGATGGTATGTTCCTCTTCTTTGAATTCCTTTATTCCATTACCTCATTGTCAAAACATGTGGCTTTTCCAACTGTTTCCAAGTGACAAACGGTATCGCCTACTGCCATTCGTTTAAGTCACACTTGCTATCGCCTGCAGGCCTCATCACAACGGAAGAATTGGTGACGGTAATCCAATCAATGAATGGGCATCCCACGAAAGAAGATGTTCGAGAAATGATGATTGAAATTGCTGCCGATGAGAACGGGACGATAGACTTCCAAGAGTTCCTAAACATCATGGGAAGAAAAGTGAAGGTAACAATGGAGACAAATAGTCGGTTTGGCTTCCCTTAATTGTTGGTGCTGGAGTCCTCTCTAGCATGGCATGGAGGGCGAACGCCAAAGTTAATGACAAAAAGAAAACAATGATATTAAGTTTATTCGACTGTTAGAAAGGATCATCCATAAGTAGTCTCTTTCAAGTCATCGTTGAAGGGTACCTAATTCTTGTACTTGCAGGAAAACTTTGCGGAGGAGTTAAGGGAAGCTTTCAAAGTGTTTGACAGGAACCAAGATGGATACATATCAGCCAGTGAAGTGAGTATTGCATTAGCTTGGGGTTGTTGAGATATTCTCGGCATTATTATGCAGTTTTAAAATAAAAAAAAAAAAATTTAATTCCTAGATTTAAGGTGAAAGCATGTACGCTTCACTCCAACATTGCCTGATTTAGACACACGCATTTTGGTCCTGCAGCTAAGACAAGTGATGATCAATCTGGGAGAGAGATTGACTGAAGAAGAAGCTGAACAAATGATAAGGGAGGCCGATTTCGATGGCGACGGTCGAGTTAGTTATGAAGAATTTTCTAAGATGATGGCCTACTGATCCGTTGCAGAACAGAGCGGAGGAAAACCACAGACACAGACACACACACACACACACACAAATGTCCCATTTACTCTGGCCCCTGCTAGGATGCTGCTCTTGCAGTACGCCATCATCTATGGATGTTAATTTTAACAACCAGCAGAGACATAGCTTGAGCTTAGATTAGATTCTAGAGCACGGATGGAAATAAGTCTTTGAAATTGTATCCAGACTCGTGCTTTTATATTGGTGAGCAACGCCTCTTTGTACATGTGCTACACAAATAATAGCTAAAATTTGGTTCGCCGATCACAAATAAACCTCGAGCATAGCAATATTTTTCCCCGTTCCGTTGCTCGCCAGAAAAAACACAAATCGGTGTCTGCCATTAGAAATGCTAAAAGCACCAAGACACTGCTCCGCAGAAGACATTATCATCGTCAATTCAAACAAATTTGGCATCGAACATGAAATCGACTGTGTCTTGTCGGCAAATTAGAAGATGCCACGAGTAGAACTACCAATGGCAATAGAATTGGACGAGGGGGGAGGGAGTAAGGAACCCTGTCTTCTCTATCTCTAAGAGGGATCGTATCCCCTCCCCGGATTCCAACCCAGAAAAAAGCAATGCCAGCCAAAAATAAACCATTTTCAACCTCTTTTTGATAATTTCCTATAAAACGGAAAAATTGGGTTGGAGGCTCCGAAATAGAAGTTTCTGTTTTTCTTCACTTTGACAACAAGCTATTGATTGATTGAAATTAGAGAAGAAGGGGGGGGGGTTAAGGAAACAAGGGGAAGGGGTACACGTAAATCTGTGGACACACCAACTCTCTCTGTCTGTCTATACTCAAAAGGACGTGGCCTAAGCTCATGAAATCGAGAGAGAATAAACAAATACACGGGGTGATTACAACCAAGAAGGCAAGAACCAAGAAAAAGTAAAAGAAGTAGACCCCATCACTGGCACCAATGTCCATAGTCCCGTTGAGACACGACACGGTAAAGCAGGAAAAAATAGCGGTCTCTAGATTGGGTTTCGGGTTAGGTAAAGTCAGGGTTACACGAAATTACAAAATTGTTCCTATAAAAATATTATAGTAATTATTATTTGAAGATAAAATAGAAAATTAACTAAAAGGAACAAGCTGGAGTCGGAGACTCTGAATACTCTCTGTCCTCATTCTTGTTAAAAGATTTAGGAATCGGCGGAGATCTCTACTTTGATGTTCGGCCAACTCCGACTCTGGCGGAAGAGGACGGTGGATCCTTACAATGTCATTCCCAAGAATGTTGCGAACGACGGCACAACACGCACCTGAGGT